>PVKM010000418.1:0-109435 GCA_004027735.1 Carollia perspicillata
ATAAGGTAGTGAACAATGGAAAGGATAAAATACTTTTTCAGGCAAAATTAATTTATTGTGATAGAGGTAGTTTTATAAAGGGAAGGAGAAGGCAAGACAGAGCCTACTGGAATGCTGGAAATCTAGGTCTTGTTCTGGGTGCTGATGACAAAGTGTATACACATGCAGACATGCAGTGTAGGTATATACACATGTGGACACGCATCATATTTCTGCGCACAGCCCTGGCTGGCATAGCTCAGTGGTTGAGTTCTGACCTGCGAATCAAAGGGCCGCTGGTTGGATTCCCAGTCTAGGGCACATGCCTGGGTTGTGGGCCAGGTCCCCAGTAGGGGGTGTCGAGAGGCAACTACACATTGATGGTTTTCTTCCTCTCTTTCTCTCCCTTCCCCTCTCTAAAAAATAAAAGGCACATAGATTTATGCCTTTATTGCATATAAGTTATGCTTCAGTTAAAAATAATAAAACCTAATCGTGATTTCTGATAGCCTATAGCTTCCACATAAGCAGTCTCTGCATGTTATTGAGTGGAAATGTAGGCACAGATATTTGAGGAGCAAAAGCTATTATTTGAAGGACATTTCATTCATGGCTGTCCAACAGCTTCTGTCGATTGCTGATGGGAGATACTGCGCTCAGTTCATTTGCTCTTCATCTGGTGTCTGTGGAGCACCAACCTATGACAGGGGCCACTCTGAGTATCACAGATAAAACAGCTAGCAAAGTCTGAGTTTCTGAGCCATTGTTGTTCTTCCCTTCCCTGGGAATCAGCATCAGCATGTAATTCAATTTAGTTAATATCAAGTAAACATACACTCGGCCAAAACATAGCGGCAGACATGAGAGGGGAGGCATGGTTCCTCCTTTAAGGATCTTATAATAGAGCCAACGACTAAACATTTTTTTGTAAATACTCATGAGATGAGACTCTGTGATAAGTGGTCGAAGAACGGGGTTCTGTCTGAGCATGGAAAAGCAACCCAGCTGAGGAAATGGAAGAAAACCGCACAGAGCAGCATTTGGTCTGAGCACTAGGGAATGGGCTGACGTCGATGGGGGGGTACTGAAAACATTCTTAGGTGGAGAGTGCAGAGTGGGAAAGTACAGGGTCTGTTCGAGATTATATGAGGGGAAAATTGGGAAATAAAACTGCAAATGCGTGTGGGAAGGACTTGACTGTTGCACTGAAGAGACTGACTGTTAAAGAGGGCTTAGTTCTCTCCTGCATGTCCCCACTGTACTGACATCTGGTATTTGCTGTGAGTTGTCAGCTTCTCCTTTGTATTTCTCCCCATAGTAGATCCTCATTAGGGGGTTAAATGTAGAAGACAGAATATCAAAACACAAAGTTTCTTACCAGGGTTCATGGTGTTCAGCATAAGCAGAAAAATTATTTGGCACCAGCCATGCAATACAAAAGGCTGGGTGATGAGCAGACTGCAATGCCCCGTGTAGGCACACATGCACACGCATGTGTCATTGGTATGTGAAGCATGAGTCAAGAAACAGCCTTTTCACCTTGTTCTAACCGTGGCCCCTTTCACCCTCGCCTCAGTTGTTTTTCTTAAACTAGCAGTTGAAGCTGTAAAGTTGATGAAGTGGTCCTTTGCTAATTATCTTGATTTTGTGTGAATTGTGAGAAAAGGGCCATGTAAAGACAAAATTAGAATACCGTGGCTAGCATTTGATTTGGGTTTTCTTGATCTAATATACAAGGTCCTAAATAGGACAATGATTTCCCGCTTTCCTTTTCTTGTTGACCAGGCCTTTAGCCTGAGACAATAGGCTCCTCTTGTTAATTTCTAGGTCATGCAATAAGTGTTGATGAGCCTGGGGTGTGGTCAACAAAGAGGCAAAACTCTGATTACTGAAAAGAAAAACACTGTTCTGTAGATGACTTAGGTAACTGATGTAGTCCTTTGGGTGAGAGTGTAGAAATTGAAAGTACAGTTTAAATTTTGATACTGGTTGATAATTATGGTCATCGCTTACCAAGATGTGATGTGCGTTCATTCGTTCATTGATTTGCTCATTCAATAAGTAGATGTTTGTGCTCTGAAAACTGGCTTGAAAATAGGTATTGTATGGTAATATTATGTAAAAGTTGTACTTAATGCTGTTCTTTTTATAAGTTCCTCCTGATATGCATTTGAATTTTTTTAAAATTGCAGTTACTGTAACATTTGTGCTCAATGTGGCAGTTCTGGGCTGAGAAGTTGATAGAAGCCGAATGAGCTCCCGCTGAATAATAGAGAAATTGGCTCTGGGAAAAAAAAAGCGCTAATTTGTGGTTCCATTAACTTCAACTCTCTTTTGCCTGCAATGGAAAAGTGTTTTATTTAGTAGTTAACTCCAGTGAGTGTATTCGTGCATTACTATTGCTGGTTCAAACCTTTAAGCATGAATAACACAGACTCCCAATTGCTGATAGCTTCTATTGTTGTTATTTTAGGACTTTTGAAAATTTATTGTGCTGCCTTATATTTGGAATGTCCTTGCTGTTTTTCACTTTGTGTTCTCATAGCCTTCTGAAGAAGTGATATTCTGTTAAACTATTTTCTCCTTTCAAAATGCATGACATCCTGTTAATGACTAAGTTCAAAGAGAAAATGTTCCAGGAGTCCTTCTCAAGCTTGAACCTGCCTCGGAATCACCGGGAGGCTTGTTAAAGCACAGATGGCTGGGCTTTCCCGGAGAGGTTCCGACTCAGTGGGTCTGGATGAGGCCTTAGACTTTGCATTTCCAGCAGGTGCTCAGGGAGTGATGACAGCAGTGCTGATTCAGGGGCCTCATTTTCAGACCTACTGTGTTACACTGTGGTTCCCAGAAATGCTAAACACTCACCTACTATTTGTATTAGTTTTCTGTGGCTGCTGTAACAAATCACTACAAACTTAGTGCCTTGAAGCAGCAGACATGTATTCTAATTGTGAAGGTCAGAAGTCTAAAGTCATTTTCACTGGGCTACAGGCAAGGTGTTGGTAGGGCTGGTTCCTTCAGGAGGCTCTAGGAGAGGGCACACTTCCTTGCGTTTTCAACTCCCAGTGGCTGCCCGTCCTCCTTGGTTAGTGGCCTCTTCTTCCAACGTCAAGGCTCATGACTCTAATCTCTGCTCTGTCATCATAGTCCTCCTCTTCTGCAGTCAAATCTCCCTCTACCTTTCCCTTATAAGGACACTTACAATTATAGTTGGGACCCATCTGGATAAAACAGGAAAATCTTCCCATCTCATCATCCTTTTCCTACTCATACCTGCAAGTTGTGTTTGCCACGTAAGGTAGCATTCACCAATGTCGGGCATTGGGACTTGAATATCTTTGGAGCTAATTATTCAGCCTACATACTGTGAAAATCCACTCATAGTCCATATCAAAACCTGCTAGTCAAAATCTGCTCATCTCATATGAAGCTAGAGATGATTTGCAGGGGCTTCTGCCATAAATGTTCATGTTATTCTCTTAGAAAAGTCATGGAAAAGAGTTTAATGAAATTCTGTGGCAGCATGATGATTTTAATTGAGAACTGAGATAACACAAAATCGCAAGTTTTTCTATGGAAGGATCACATATTCTTCATCCTTAAAGAGCTTACAGGCTAATGGACAACAGGACTTGCTCACGAGCGCCGATGGCGCCAGGCAGCACGTGAGGAAAGCACTGCCATGGTGGCACACACAGCCCTAAGATCAGAGCGGGGGGGCGGGGAATTTCGGACATGGTGCTCAGCCAAAAGTGAACTAAGCATGTGGTGTTGAGGATGAAAGATGAAGGAGGCTCCACTGATGACCAAAGAGGTAAAGGGAAGAACAGTGTCTGGAAAGAATAGACAGCAGTGGGTTGGAACTTGAGGGGGGCTGTGGGTTTAGGGGCAGAAGAGGGCGGGCAGCAAGCACAATGATGCTGAGGAGAGGCAAACGGGGCAGAAGGGCAAAGGCCGTGGTGGCCAGGTCGAGAATTACCTGCAAAGCAGGAAACTTAGGAAAGAAAGAATGAAGAGGTGACGGATGATTGAACTAGAGCTGGAGAAAGGCCAACTGTTTGCAGAGTGAGGAATGAATTAGACAAAGCAAAACCTGCACGCAGAGGAACCTGTTTTGGCCACTGCAGTGGTCACACCAGCCGTCGGCCAGGCATCGGCTCTCGTGCTGTGGAAAACTGGCTCCGTGTATCCGTGTGGGTGGGTGTGGCCGGTACGCCCAGAAGAGCTGGCAGCAGGTCAGTTGCAGACAGGCGAAAGCATTCCCTGCTTGCTATGAAAGCTTATCCAGTACTGAAGAGCTAATGTTGAATTTCAAAAGAGAGAAAAGTGGAGACAGGCAGAATGTTCTCAGTGTATTTGAAATAACTTACAAACATGAGAAAAAGAAAAAGTGAAACTTTAGAAAAGATTTCTTCTCTTTCTTTTCCAGAAAAGTGACTTCTTATGACCTGCCCCCACCCCACCCCCGCCAAAAAGGAGCTCTTTGTATTATGATCTTTTTTCCACAGAGGTAGAAAATATTATTTATTTACTTACTTACTTATTTTTATTTAGAGTCAACTAAGCAGAAGGGGGAAAAATCAAAGGATATCCACATTTCAACAAAGATGGTGAATACTTTTTTGGGGGGAGACCAGAAGTGCTCTTTATCTTTTTAATGTTATGCTTAGTACATAATACAAACAATTTAAAAATACAGCTTCGTTCTGTGGTATTTGGAGGAGAGCAGGCAGCTGACTTTCAGGGAATGAGAAGGAAAGGCACCAGCCATGGCCACCACAGGCTTCCTCAGCCCACTGCCCTGTGCTGTTCTGTGCCGAGCCCTGCCTTGTGGTACTTCTTTGATCTTCTCCCTAGCCCTAAGCTTTGTGTTATTATCCTATTTAAAAGAGAAAGAAGTCTCATGGAGATTTAAGTGGCAGAGCTGGCATTCAGCCCCAGGTTGTATAATTCTTTGCCTACATTTGTCACTGTTAAAAGACCTCTCAGTGAAAATACTCCGTCTCAATGACTGGTCCAATCCCCCAAATCAAACCTATTCATTGATATTACTTTTTGTCTTCATGTGGATATCTAATGACAAGAAAGAATGGGAGAGAAATGATAAAAACCAAGAATATTTTTAGTTTTAAAAGTATTTATTTCTACTAAAATTATAAAGCACTGGGTATTCAGAAATCCTATTGCTATATTTTTCAACGGAGGAAAGTTTTTAACGTACTGTACTGGAAGGTGGAACATTTCACTTCGTAATGGGGAAGATCTGCTTCCCTCCCCTGATAACAGCTCTGTTTGCCAGGGGCAGATATCAATGCTGTCATCCCTTCCTGACCTGGCTAACTCCTGCCGATCACATAAACCTTTGTTACAGCTTCAGCTCCCTGTCCTTTCCCTTCCACTTCCCCTTCCTCCCGTCCCCGCCGAGGTGTCTGTCCTAAGTCTCGGCCTCTCCTGTGCCACAACACCCTGTCTCCATAGTGAACTCCGAAGAGTGTGATTGCTGTGTTTGTTGCACGGCTACCATGCACTTCCCCAACCTTACTTTAAGCACCTCTAGGTCAGTTCCTGGAAATAAATAATAAATAGTTGTTGAACCAAATCTGCTGTTTGTCTGTGAGGTAGGTGAGATCTGCTTCACACTGATGGATGGCTAGGTCATGTTAAATAAAGTGTAGTCAGAAGTGAGACAAATTTCAAAATAAAGAAGGGGGAAAAAGCACTAGGAAATAGACATTCTTTAAATTTTAAAAAAGGAGCTGCTGTCCCACATAAATACTAATATTTTGTCTGTAGTTGCCTGCATGCTCCAGGTTTAATTCTGATGTTAGGGGAATAGGTGGTAAGAGCCGAAGAAACATCTGTCCATTTGGGTAGGCTAAAGTGTGTCCTGAATTTCCATTTCCCATACTGCAGGCATCGCAGCTGGTGTCTCATGAAAGGAGAGAAGGGACAGGAGTCACAGATGCCAAGACGTGTCCAGTAGACCCAGGAAAGAGCCAGAGGAAAAAGTACCCTCTACTCTATTGTCATGTCTGTCTCTACCATCAAATCACTGACAGAGCTGGTTAGTTTACTCCTGCAGCCTTCCCTCCTGCTCCGAGCACTGCTAAGGGCCGATCAGGGATTAATCCCTTTGCATTTCTTCGGCCCTACCAACAAATATCAATGCCGTCCTTAAATGAAACAGCCCAAATTCTGAAGCACTTAAATCATCACCAGATTAATTTATAGAGAGATTGTGAGGCGATGTAAGGTGTCTTTACCCCTTTGTCTATGCTTTACATTCCAGAGGCAGTCTCTGGTTGCTTTTATTGACTTCATCTGACTTCCAGTGATTTTTGAATGAGGGCTTGCCAGAAGTCTGCTTACTAGGTCCGTGCTAATGGCAGCTCATGGTGCTTTAGAGTGGCCCTTCAGTGACCATGAAACTCTCTTTCAGGGACTTCTGTATAATTCTGAATATACGGTTTTGTTTTTCCTGCTACCAGATAGTCATCTTTGTAAAAGCATTAATAATTATTCATTGCCTCATATCTCAGGTATCACTCCTCTTGAACAGTGTAGCATAAAAAATTTTCCTTGTGCTTTCAGGATTGTGGAAATCCTGTGGTTTGGGTAAGAGGTGGGTGAGTGGGCAGGAGTGAAGGGTAAGTAACATGAAGGGAGTGGGTGGTAAGAGAAAGGGGAGAGGGGATACCAAGGAGAGAAAGTGCCTCTTAGTAAAGGAATGAAGAAGTCTTCAGAGGCGAGTGTTTAACCTGTGTTGTAATTTATCTTAAATGTAATTTATCTTAAAAGAATTAGACATGCTAACCACTTGTACATATAGCAATACTGAGATACCTAAAGAGGAGTTTGACTTGTGGTATTTTACTGTGATGCATGGCACAGGAGTGCACTTTTGTATAACACTCTCGGCTCTATTTTTACCTAGGTTGTCATGTCTTATGAAGGTAGCACTTTCTCTTCCTCCTCTTAAGCACAGTCTGTTCGGGCTCCACACTATGTTTCTCTTCCAGATGGTCATTTTACTCATGTTAACTGTCTCCTCCATAGCCTTTGGAGCAATAACACAGGGCTCAGCAGAAGTAATGCCTGCCTGAGCGTGGTTGGTAGGGTAATAATATGGATGTAATAATTTATGGTTTTAATTTGAACATTTCACTTAAAATGTCACATGGGGTACTTGAGTGTGATATGGTTATGTTACAGCATTACATGCTAATGATTTTGTCATAAAAGATTTTGTAACAAAAGGTTTTATAACAAAACAGGGGTGTTATTTATGCCAGGCTCTGTATATTAGTTCTGTGAATTAAAGGGAAAACTTAAGAAAATAATTTACTTAAAGATTTTAAAGTGACTTTAATCTGATTCAGGTCCAATACATATAAGCCCTGGTTCTGTTTCCAAATAGGTATCTTTTTAAAAATAGATATTTTTATTATAGTTTATATTCAGTACTATTCTGTATTAGTTTCAGATGTGCAGCAAAGTTGTTAGGAAATCCGGTACTTTACAGAGTGGTTCCCTCGCTGCTGCAGTGCCCACCTGGCCCCACCCACACGCATCCTGATATTACTGACTGTATTCCCCAGGCTGTGCTCCCCCTCTCTGTGACTGTTCTGTAACTGCCAGTTTGTACCGCTTGATCCCTCCACCTTTTTTCACCCAGCCCCGCAACCCCCTCCTCTCTGGCAGCTGTCAGTCTGTTCTTTGTACCTATGAGTCTGTTGCTTTTTGTTTAAATTCCACATGTAAGTGAAACGATAGTTATTTTCTGATTGGCTTATTTCACTTTAGCATAATACTACTCTCCAGGTACATCCATGCTGTTGCAATAGGTGAGATTTCCCTCTTTTTTACTGCCAAGTAGTATTCCATTGTGTAAATGTACCACAAAATTTTTATCCACTTAGCACTTGGGCTGCTTCCAAATCTTGGCTACTATGAATAATGCTGCAGTGAGTATAGGGGTGCATATATTCTTTTGAATTAGCTTTTCAGGTCTCTTTGGACATAATCCCAGAAGTGGTATCGCTAGGGCACAAGGCAGTTCCATTTTTAAGTTTTTGAGGAACGTCCACACCATTTTCCATCATGATTGCACCAGTCTGCATTCCCTTCAACAGTGCACTAAGGTTGCAAGAATGGCTAATAGCCCGGTTATCAGGCAGTTCATAAAACAAGGCCCTGCTACTGTAAGTGACTGATGATTTATTAGCTGGTAAAGCATTTCTGTGTGGTGTGTTGTTTACAAGTCTCCTTTTCATGTATAGTATCTCACTTTGTGTTTCTGCAGCTTCGCAACAACTCTCCTATTATTATGCCTTGTGTAAGACCTGTGAAGAAAATGGTTGTAAGTGACTGTAAATTATAGTCATGTTCGCTGACAGGCAGTGATGATGCTAATCAAATAAGAGAGTGTGGTGTAAGGAAACCAGTCATTAGAGTCACCAGTGGATCTGTAGCCAGAAACTTCATTAATTTGAAAGATTTCACTCTCTGCTGCCAGTAGACCTCTGGGTTTTTGCCTCCTTTCAGGCGGATGATCATAACATTGCCTCTGAAGATGGAAACCAGATCATGACAGGAGCCAGTTTATGAATAACTCTAATAAATTTAATTTCAAAACGTAAATGTTAGTTCAGTTACTAATTTATTGCCTGATCATAGAGATTATGTCAGGTAGCCATTATCTGAGATTGGGTCTTTTATTTTCACAGGAAACTCAATAATATTTCATAAACTGCATTAATTCATTAATGCTTTCTAAGTTCTGAGTCGTTAGCTAATAAACAGGTTAAGGCATTAAAAAAAGGAAAAAATAAATAATTCATTTTTTAAGAATAACCATTCTATATTAGTTGTATTTAAGGTTTAAATAGACCGGAACATTTACAGATAGGTAAAATGATGGGATGATGGGTTAGGCTACAAAAAAAATAAAGTAACAGAAGACTAATTTATTTTCAATAAGCAACAACAGAAATGTCCCAGGAAATCCGGCTCTCCCCTCACCCTCTGTACGTTAATCTCAGAGGGAGCCTCTTGCATCCGTCTTAAAGGAATCATGCTCTCCTTCCTGCTCTGTCTCAGAAAACACAAATACAGACTCTTTCGCATCAGTTCAGTTTTGTTCCTTGTAAGAAGAAATGAAACGTCCTTTTGGAAGGACAACTAGGACATGTGTTTTAATTCCATGGCCAGGTGACATTTTTCCTTTTCCGGTTGGTAGTAACAATATCCAGAGACATCTCTGTCCAACTGTTAGCCTTGGTATGTGTTGTATGTTTGGATACATGGAGTGAATACTATGGACATGAAACCTGTCTTCTCCAAAGATAACTGGGTAATAGCATAATCAGGCCATTGGAAGTAAGGTAGAGATGAAAGAATATTTTTAACAATATTGTCTGTCTCTAGAATTAAAGAAAATCATTTAAAGGTTTGCAAGTCCCTTGGAAGCATAATGGAATACAGTAAATGTTCTGTTTGTAAACGACTGTTTTTCCAAAGAAACATTGAAGGGAAGAGATGTGAACCCCAGGGTGTACCCCAATGGGCTCACCACGGCTACCATTTCCAATGGCTGCTCCCCTGCTGCTGATGGGACACATTGTTCTGCTCGGCAGATCAGACACAGATAATGGCCATCTTGATTGCATCAGGGAACTGTTCATAAACAAGCACATTCATGTGCAGGTGGGATTCTTTCCCTGCAGTTCTTTTCCTGAAAGAAGAAGAATTATAGTTCTCCTTTGCAAGAGAATATTTTAAAATGTAGTCTTAAGAGTGTGTGTCCTGATGACCTTCTGTGGTATGCTACACTAGTTTGTCTTAGCTAATTATGAGTTGTTGTTTTCAATGCTCTCTGAAGTCCTTAGATTTATCAACTGTGCATGAATGTTTTTAAAGCTTTACCACTATTACTTTGGTTCCCCTAGTTTTTATCACTAATCTAGGACATGTCTTCTGCGAACTACCATAGCAGAGAAATGCTATCTGATGCTGGCAAAGTTAACAACCGTGATAGTTAAATTCTGCCAAAATCAATAAGCCAATTGGAACTCACAAATCCCAGTTTTAGTAATTTGCCCTGGGACATGAAAAATATTTCTCTCTAATAAATAGTCAGGAAATTGCCTGCTTGGAACTGATTGTCAGATGGCTCCTTCTCCCACCTGTTAACATTGGAAAGAAAAGATACCGCAGTGAAGTGATTCTCATTATCAGTCATTCTGCAATGGGCTTCTCTCAATATATGCATTTCTAATGAGCAGTAAAGTAGAAAACTTTTGGTTTTCAATTACTAAGCACTTAAACTCTTAACTGGGGTTCTTCATACATCTCAGGAATCAAGATATCAGAGCCTAGAGATAGAAATTACTAGTCAATGTAGTAATATCACGTAAAGTGTTGGGCAAAACGATTTTATTGGATTTTGTTTGTAGTTATGGGAATAGGTGTCACTACATAGGTGACAGACAGGTGCCTGTCTGTCATCAAGGTCTATGAGCTGAGCTGCCTATTCATTTTTAAAATGTGTGTAGGAACTCACAAAGCAAAACATATGGAAGCTATGGATGAATCACGGCCGCACCAATTGGTGGCCGCACCAATGCAAAACCAGTTCTGAGGACACTCTGGCCATCAGCTAGTTAGTGGAAGCCTTTTGTGTAAAAGTATGTTTTACATCATGACATTTCAAGTCCTGTTACCTGAATATGAGCAGTGGTCCCAGTGCCCAGCTCACGCTTTTATAGAACACGTTTACTGCTACAATGTGCCAACAGTACATACCTACTGATCATCTCAAGAACTCTTAATGAAGAAGTGGTATCTAAAGTAAATAAAGTATCAGAAGACCAAGGAGGTTGATGTGACCACATGGTCTTGTGTTCACACAGCTTGGGCACAACCAAGATTTTAAGCTAAGCCTGTATCCTAAGTTGGATGTAACATGCTGCCGGACTGCAGCCATGCAAATACCCTTAATAATTGAAACAGTGTGCATTTTGGCCTCCCAGGGGAAAGTACCACGTTTGCCTGTGGGACTCCTAATGAGTATTAGTCTTCTCAAGGTTGATAGACCTTTCTTTGCAAATAGAACCCAGGAGGTTAGGAAGAGAGAGCGTGCCTTGATGGTGGCAGTTACTGATCCAAACGTGGTGGTAGCTCTCATCCTGAACTGCCTTGTGTGCAAACTGGGAAATATGTGAAAGTTTTAAAGTGACAAATGCACACTTAGGAGTTGCCAATGTTCTCCGCTGTCTGGGTTTGGAAGGGAGTTTAGGATTCCAGACAGTGTGTCCAACCTGCATGGGTGGATTTTTTGTGATATATCCTATCTCCTCTGGCTATGGATTTCTCCTTGGTTTGTAGCAGGTAAAAGATCCAGATTTATGATTATATATACATTAACCAAAAAAAAAAGAAGAACTTGTCTCAACCTGGACCCAAAAACTTTTTAAAATTGATCAAATGTAGAATCAAAAGAAAAGTCAACAGTACATACAGTCAAAGTTCAGAAAGTAAGACTGAAGAGGCAAGATTCCAAGAGGAACTTCTGGAGTCCCCCGAGTTCCTTCGAGCTATCTGATGACCATTATTTCACTGCCCCCACTTGCACCTGTTGCCGGACAGGCGACAGCACTTACTTGTAAACGCTTGTATGGCCTATCACGGTATTGTGAACTTTTAGAAAAATCAGTGTATTGTTTTCTATTTCGTACGTTAAGATAATGGAAGGAGAATTTAGAATTATCCTCATTACCCCATTTTCACTACTTCCCAGTTTACACTTGGTCCTTTGTGGTAATTAAATGCACTTTCAAATGGAAACAAGCCGAGGCGTGGAGAGGTTGCTGCCTTCCCTAGAGAAGCTGTTCTGAGCCTAACCATGGTGGACAAGCTGTCTCAGGGACCAGTACTCATGCCTAAAGGAGATGGAAATTTTAATAAGTAAAGGCCTCATTTCATCCCTTCAGTTACTCATATTAAAGTACGGCGAGGGTAGCATTTGTCTGAGATGTTCTAAAAGAGCAAACTGGTAAATGCGGAATAGAAGACAAAGGGAAAGGCAATCGGAGAAGAAGGTGATTGTCATGAATGTTTTCATGAATGATTAGCAGGACTGACTGGAGGAAAATAATCACATGAAAAATTTGTGTTTAGAGTCAGCTGACCTCCCTTTTGGCACCCTCCTATTTTTCCCCTCAGTATTGACCTCAAACCTAGCTTCCTGGGGACACTGAAAACATTTTTCATTTTCTAACCAAAAATGAGGTTCTGAGAGGGATAATTTGGATATCCGTATTTTGGGATTTTGAAGACATTTTGATAGCTTATAAAATAGTGGGGCAGAATTTTTGATCATTTGAAATGTATTGAGAAAACTCTAGATACATAATCTCTGCAACTAGGCACCTACTTTTTCCCTAAATCTTCTATTAAAACTTTTTAAATTCATTAAGGGCCTTGCTTTCAGCTATATTTAAGGAAGGCCATGGTACCTCGGTGTTAGTGGTTGGTAACAGTTTTATCACTCTTCCCAGGACTATTGGCCTTTCTTTTTCCTTTTCCTTTTTCTTGTTTTAAATTAAGTAGATGGTGTTATCCTTCTGGAATGTATTCAAATAGTGGGGTTTCCAGCTTGGTCAGCAAGCATATGGGAGATACCATGAGTGTCGTCGGGCACCGTTCTGTCGGAGAAGCCGTGTGAGGTACTTCTCGGGCAGTGACTCATCAAATGACTGGTATCTTCGGCAGGACCATCTGTCAGATGAGGTGTTCAGATTTTGGCAAAAAAAAATCCGTGTAGCCATGGCTTGGAGTTTCTTATAGGCTGCAAAGACCCATAACATAAATTATCCATTAAATCTTTTTTTAACCCCAGGGAGAATTTCAAAACAAGTAGTAGTTGTTCTGTTGGAGAACTGACCTAACAATGTACATGGAGCATGCCTTGTGTATAGATTATGTTTTAAAATAACAGTGCCTTTTTAGTCTTGAAAAATACTTTGGTAGCAACCCTTATATTTGGGAAGTAAAAATGTTCCTTTTCAAGTTAGAATGTAGGAAGTGTGGGGGTGAGGATATGACTTGCCCGTCTCACTTATTCTAAAGAAAATGCAGGGTGCCTCCAATCCATCGGCTTCATAAAGGGTCGTCGAAGACCGTATGTGCCAAACACTGTGCCGGTAGTAGGTGTATAGCAATAAAAATTCTAAAAGATAACATCTCTGTTCCCAGGGAATATACTAGGTGTCTGGTAGGATAGATCAGAACTTCTGGCTTGTCATGTATTTGTAAGGGCATTTTAACTCATTTCTGTTCCCTTCAAATTATAGACTTCTTTCCATTTAGCACATTGTACATTACACCCAAATGTTACACCATCTGCCTGCCTGGTAAACTGCAAATGTGGATTACTCAGACCAAGCTCCACAAAGGGCCACTGGACGTCGACATTGTCTGCTCTCCAGACCCCCGTTAGGTTGTTTAATCCCCTTAGAAGGCACCCAGCAGAAGCAACGTGGGCAGCTGAGTACAGGGATCTGCTGCGGCCCAGGCTGCACGACCAGAACATGGACCATTTTGTCTGCTCTATATAGACCTTGCATAGCATGTCGTAAGAGGCAGAGGTGGTAAAAAGTGGCCTTCTTTTGGAGCAATTAGACATTTCTAGCGGCCATTTTATGATGCCTCTTCATCTTGACATGGTGTGATGAGTAACTGGTGGAAGGCCTCCCCGACACCCATCACTACCAGCCCTGCAACCCAAAGACGTGGAACAAGCTTGCCTTTACGTGACATTAATATTTTACTTGTCCCGTATTTGTAAGGGCATTTTACAAATGCTCTTAGACGCAGCCTAAATTTTGCAAGAAAGCAAAGCTATTCTTTGTTAAGCCTTTATAATTTTGTGGTGGCTGTTTTGATGGATGTAATATGCGGTATAATACAAGGCCGCCATTAATAGCCAGTCTCTTGGATTGGAGTCTTGGTTCTATCCCTTACTAGATGTGTGACATGTAACAAGTTTCTTAACTTCTCGGTGCCTCAGTTTCATTATCTGTAAAATTCGATGATAATTGGACCTACTTAAGAGTCTTACAACAATTAGCTGAGCATGACCTACTTCACAGTTTACACTCAATATAAATACTTATATAAACAAAATAATAGCGTGCAACAAGTTATCTCTATTAGGGATCCAGGGTGGATCTCAGGGAAGTAGATTTGAGCTGCCCCGTGTGGTAGAACTGAGGCCTCTATTGCTTTCATCTTGGTGTGACGGAACACATTCATCACGTTTTCTAAGAACTAAACTGCCATTGTTTTTATGACTCCCAAACAACAGCTCCCAGGTGTTCCTCTCCAGCCTCAGCTCCCTGCTAGGCTCCTGACTCTCGTCAGACGAGGGAACTCTTGCCTGGGGCATTGGAGTCACCACTATTCTCAAGGACCACAGTCCCCGCTTTCAGCACACTCTATGTCCTGTTAAAGCCTTAGGTGAGAGTAAATTCAGAAATGAGTGTGTAAGTAGCTGTACAGATTGTATATTTGTCTCTTGGTCTGGCACTGGGCAAAATTTGTGCATGTATTTATTTTTCCTAAAACGCTATGTGATAACTGAGGAGAATGAAGGACAAAGAAGTCAAAGAATTTGACCAAGTTCTTATAGCAAATTATGTAGCGGAGCCATCACTTGAACTCAGGCCGTCTGGTCCCAGAGCCGTGCTGCTTTGTTAGGGAGTCCTGGGCCTTTAGACTGAACCGGCCCTCTTCAGGAATGCTTGACATTTGATGTGTTGCTTTCTTCCAGCTTCTGCTGGGAGTCGTTGTGAGAAGCCGTGAGAAGCCTGTCATTGTGCGTGTTAGGAGAATAATATGAGGATGTTCTGCACTGCACACTGTCTTCTTTGTGAGGACTCCTGAGGGAATTTCTCTCAGTTCTTAATAATGAGAATTGGTAAATTTCCTGAGCAAATTAGTCTGCTTTTATTTCCTGGGTGTTGTAAACTTCCTCTTTGGAGCTGATCACAAGAAAGCTAACAATTGTATTTGTAGCCCACCTTCGACAAAGTCATTTTATAAATTCAAACTATACGTGCACATGGAAAAAAGTTCAAAGGGTATAGAAGATGATAAAAATGAAAATCTCCTTCCCTCGCCCTCACATCAATTCCCACCCCAAGATTATAAGTTTTGTCTTGAATATGCAGAAGGTATTTGATGCATAAACAGCATATATCTGCATTATTTAAAATAATAAAATTATGCTATATGTATTGTTCATCACATTTTTTTAAATTTCTATTTTAACTGGAGAAATTACCATAAGATTTATAAATGAGAGAGAGATTAATACTTACCTCCCACTCACCATTTTCAATCTCCTTAGAGGATAGCAATGTTAACACTCCTCAAGGTACCTTATCTTAATTGTAATACTATCTTCAAAATTTATCTTTTCTTTTTTTAATCACCTGAACTGTGAACTCTTTGCAAACATGGATTGGTGCATGGCTTGGTGATTGTAATGTCCCCGGTGACTGGCACAATGACCAGCATGGAGTGAGCGTTTAATACACACTCACAGTTAAGGCCATCACCCAAGCAAGAGAATATATACCGTATTTTTAGGACTATAACAAACATTCACTGGACCATAAGATGCACCTAGGTTTTAGAGGAAGAAAACAGGAAAAACATTTTTGAAGCAAAAAATGCGGTAAAATATTTAATAACATAAATAATATAGGCCACTGCTGCCCCCCGCAACAGTGACCCAGGTAAGCTACATTTGGACTATAAGATGCACCCCCCATTTCCTCCCAAATTTGCCGGGAAGAGTGTCTTTTAGTCTGAAAAATACAGTAGATGAAGAAGCGAATGCCATTGTCTTCATATAGAATATTCTGTAAAAGAGCCAAAATGGAGCCTGAGTATTGCATTATGACACAAAGTCAAGGAAATAGATTTTTCCCTATTTAATAAAGGAGAAAATTCACATGGAATAAGAGTGCAGAAATGGTCTGCTTGGAGTTAGCATGTGCTGTCTGTTATCAGTTAGACAACTAGGGCACAAGTCCTTAAATGACTAGGGGATATAAATGAAAAATCTGTACCTGCTTACCTGGCTGGCTGGGCAACTCCCTCAGCAAACACTGAACACGTCTACTGGGCAGCCTCCTCGTATGGGCCGTGGGTTGGGCTCTGACTGCACTACAGTCCAGTCGTGGTTTTGCTTTCACAGCATCTACAGGAAGAGAATTTAGAACCCAGCTTAACCCCCTCCCCCTCCTCTTCACCCCAAATAAAGGAGGTGTGAGAGGACCTTCTAACTGTATATCACCATGCCATGCCATGCCTGTGCGATTATCATCTAATGAGTGTTTTTCCCCAACTTTGTAAGAATTTTTTTTAATAAGGTTCCTGGTAATGTTTTCACCTGTAACTAGTAATGCCTTGTCACAATGAAGCTTTTTATCCCTGAGGTGTGGGATTGGAACATAATCTAGAAACATTTATCTAACCGCTTTTAGACTATGTCCCAACCTCTGTGAGAAATATAAAACAAACATACGGTAAGAAAAAATTCATTCGTAATGTATTTTGACTACACTATCTCTGACTTTTCGAATATGTTCATGGGAATTGGAATCTTTAAATAGCACCTAGCCTCTGTGAGAAAAAACAATGGCAACACTGCCATTATCTTTGGGTATCCATTCTTTCTAAAGATTTCACAGTCACTGTCACGTTGTCTCTTTTTAATTATTATTTTCTTTTTGCTTTAGCTTGAGTCTGAATTCTTTTGAAAGAAAAAATTTATCCTTCTCTTTAAAAATAGGTAAATTTGGCCCTGGCTTTTGGAGCTCAGTGGATTGAGTGCCGACCTGGGAACCGAAAGGTCACGGGTTTGATTCTCACTCAGGGGCGCATGCCTGGGATGTGGGCCAGGTCCCTGGTTGGGGGTGTGCAAGAGGCAACTGATCGATGTATCTCTCCCACATCGATGTTTCCCTCCCACTCCTTCCCTTAAAAATAAATAAATAAAACATTTAAAAAATAAATAAAATAAAACATGTAAGTTTGTTGTACTATGGAATGTAAATATATGGCCTAGAGCAATTGCAAAACTGACCCCTTTCCTAGAGTATATGCTTTGTTCCCTTGAAATTTAGCATTTAAACATAGAGGCACGATAATTAGATGTGTCTCCTGATTATCATGTAACAGAACAAATAAGGTTGCATGTAAGTGCAGACAATAAATCTGAAAGCGTCCCTGTCTGGAGTGGCAGTTGGGGCAGAGGGCCACATACAGCGAGGGCTATATGGGTTGCTTCTTAGCATCAGCAGTTTTGGGGTACCTGTGTCCTGGAGGATGCAGGTGTGACTCAAGAAAAGAAGGGGAAAGGAGAAACCAGATTAACTACCATTATAATTGCATCACAACAGTGAATACACTAGAAAAATGCTTATTTGGATTTGCTATCATTGAAGTTTTTAATTATTTTCTAAATGAAAAGATTAAGTAATCATTTCAATTAAACATGTGTGACTACCTGCTGGAGTATCATCTGGAGAATTATGATGTCAATTAATTATAAATAATTGCCAAGTACCAAATGTACCATTTGTAGACAGGCTGCAACTTACACATCATCGGGAAGGAGAGGAAAAGAGCAAAGTGGTTCACATTTTTCATCTCTGACACAACCTTTTCCCTCATTTAAGGTTTTGGAAAGGTGCTTTATATTTCTTATCTTCTGCTTATATTTCCCCTTGTTATTCATTAGTAGTTCAGAGGGTTATTGAGAGCAAATTCAATCCTAACATTTTCACTCCTCAGATTTAGAATTAGATTTTGTCTTTTTTTGCATGTGTTCAGGGCCAGCAATGTAAAGTTATCAGGGTATTTAGCTAAGAATCACCAGGACCTTTTCAAACCAGAATCCCTGTGGAGAGCCAAACACACAAAGTAACCAGATACAGAAGCTTTAATATTGCAGGCTTCCCACTGGGCGGTGCATTTGGGTTCCTTTTTTTCTGAGTATCTTTTTGTATTGGATTGCTAAGGATCAGAGGGTAGTTTTTAGACTACTTTTACCAAAAAAAAAAAAAAAAAGTGCATGTAAATTGATTGCTTTACAGATATATTGTTATTTCTTTTAACTAAGAGTATGTATTCTGTTCTGTAATAAAACAGTTGGCAAAGCATCAGGACAAGCTATTACGATAACTGAGTTCTCAGTAATAATTATTTTCAGCTGAGATCATTGAGCCCTGGTGTACGATTCAATGCTATCTCTATTTTTAAAAATTTATACACAATTTCTCATATTTCTGTTCTCATATTTTGCTCTTATTTTTGCTAATTAGAATATTCTTCTTACTGACTTTAAAAAAAACCCATTTTGGAGCCAATACATTTCATATACTTTGTTATCTTTTATATTACATTAGATGATTTCTGGATTTCACCCAGTGATTTCTTTTCAGTAGCACCATCACATAATAAGTGAAATGGTGGGAGGGGAGCGCTGTTGCGGAAGGAACGAGCAGCACTGGTGGGAGGCCGGCTGCACCAGGGTCTGAAGGGAGCGGCTGAACTAGCAGAAACCCTGCAAAGAGGCTAGACTGCAGAGCTGGGTCCACCAGCCCAGGCTCCTGCAGGGCAGGGAACATGGTATAAAGTCTTTGGAGTCTCCTGCCACACATGTTCACACTATTGACCTTAAGCAGATAGCCAGCCAGCTATTTCTCCCACAAAATTGATTCATTGGCAGACCACAGAGAATCACAATTCAGGACATGCAGTCTAATGGTGAACCATGTGCAAGTCCCAGGAAAGAAAGGAGGGGAATGCTGTTTTATGGACTTGGGAGGGGCTGTTGTAAAGGAAAATTTCATTGGAGGAAACTGAAAGTTTGAAGTATGGTGACTTTTCATTGGCTGAGTTATGGCGGTCTCCCATTAGCTGAGGTGTTGGGGGAGGAATCTTTTTTCCCTTGCTGAGGTAGTAAGGTATCACTTCCTCTTTGAAATGCAAGGTGCCTGCCCTCCAGTTGGGATGGGTAGGGTGCCTGAACTTACCCCTGTGTGGTAACTCTGTCCTGCATCGCGGAAGAAAAGCCCTGGGAGGCCAGGTATCCCTGTGTGCTCACTGCTGTGTGCTGCATCCCTGCCTCAATGACCTTGGCTCCCAGTGGTTACTCAACAAACTCTCACTAAAATGAAATAGAGAGATTGTGTCACTTGTCAAGAAGTTATATTATCTTTCAAATTGCTTACTTTTTCTATTGACAAAGTGCTGTTCTGAAATAGTTATTAAAATGACTTCAAGGTTTTAAGGTAATAGTCTCTTTTTTAAAAAATTAATAAGCTGTGTTTTTTAGCACTTCTTTAGGTTTAGAGAAAATTGAGCATAAAGTATGGTGTTCCCTTATGCCTCCTCCCCTCCCTTCCCCGCAGTTTCCTCTGTTCCTAACAGTTTGCATTGGTGTGGTACTTTTTTTCAGCCATAGTTTACATTATGGTTCACTCTTGGTGTTGTGCATCCTATGGGTTTGACAAACGTATAGTGCCATGTATCCAGCACTATAATACTACAGATACTGGTTTCACTGCCTGAAAATCCTCTGTGTTCTGCCTGTTCATCCCTCACCCCTAGCTCCTGGCAACCACTGTTTTGTTTGTTTGTTTGTTTGTTTGTTTGTTTGTTTTACCGTCTCCACAGTTTTGCCTTTGCCAGAATGTCATGTAGTTAGAAACCTACAGGATGTGCCTTCTCAGATTGGTTTCTTTCTCTTAATAACGTGAATTTAAGGTTGTTCCCATATCTTTTTATGGCTTTATTGCTCATTTTAAAAAATCACTGTGCAGGCAGTGAGGGACAAATACCATATGATCTCACCTTTAACTGCAACATAATCAACAAAAGAAAAAAGCAAACAAAATATAACCAGAGACATTGAAATTAAGAACAATCTAACAATCAATAGCCAGAGGGGAGTTGGGAGGGGACAATGGGGGGGAAGTGTTTTTGGGAACTACTATGAAGGACACATGGACAAAACCAAGGTGGGGGTGGAAGCATGGGAGGGAGGTGGGTTTGGCTGGGGTGGCAGGGGAGTGGTCAGGGGAAAATGCAGACAAGTGTAATTGAACAACAATGAAATAATTTTTTAAAAATCACTGTGTAATATTTCATTATATGGATGTGCCACAATGTATCCATTCATCTATAGATATCTTGATTTCTTTCATATTTTGTCAATTATAAATACAGCTGCTTCAAACATCTGTGTTTTTGTGTGAACATAAGTTTTCAAATTATTTGAGTAAATACCAAGGAGGTGATTGCTGGATCATCTATCATTCACTGTGTGTCTTTATAATGAGCCTGCATTGAGAACCAACACAGAGAAGCAGATGTTATTCTCCTGAAAAGTCTCCTGAAACCCTATTTAGATGTCATATATATAAAAGACCTGAAACACATACATAAAATATGAGTAAGTTATTCCACAAGAGCTGAACTCAGTTCGCATGCTGTTAGTATTTCATGCTACTGCTGTGACATATCTGTGTTAATATTGCACCATATCACATTAATTAAAAGGCCACTTAAATACATTCAATTATGGTTAATTTTCAGCAAAAATAAGAATATGTGTTAGAGAAAGCTGGCAAAAATTTTCACATATGACAGGCATAAGGCCCCTTTGTTTTCTATGGTATTGCATTATTTCTTTTTATTACAAATGAGAGAAGCTAAACAATTTCTGGATTGGGATTGCTGTGTTTAACAAATGGTACAGTCCATGTGGTCCTAGTGGCGTTTAGAAAACCTTTAAGCAGGGAAACCCCAGACCTCACCTGGCTGCACGCCGTCCAGGTCGGAAGTACAGCTGAGGATGCACAAGTGGCACCGCCCGTATCGGCTCTGCTGATGGGCCGTTTTGTAAGGAAGGTGGCTGCTGTGTTCTGGTGGCTTGGCGAGGATTCCTGTGTGCTTTTCTTTAGCCAGCCTGGCTCTGCCACTCGAGCATCCCAAGGCTTTCCTCCTTGCCATACTCCTGCCTTCCTTTACCAAACGTGAGCTATCAATCCCACCCTCTTCATGTATTTTGTTGCATCAACTAAAAGTATCAGAGACTCCAGTGTATTTGTTACCTCTTTTCTTTGTATAAAACTCTCCTAATTCTGCAGGCTATTTTCACAAATTTTTCTATTCTTTTCTGATCTGGTTTCTGCAGATTAAAAGTCACCACGTTATTATTCACCCAGCCCTGACAACTCAGGGTCATCATTGATTCATTTTGGTGTTCCAGATATGGAAAACAGAAGAAGCAAAAATACAGAGGTTTGGGGTGTGAGCCTCTGTTAATTAAATAAGTATTGGAAAACTTATCTGGTCTGGATATGCTATAGCCAAGATAATAGATATACCCCTCAAATAGTTCTCTCTAGTGTGGGAGGCGCTATTATATTTGCAGTGGGTATGTTATGAAAAAAATATGCGTGGGCTTCTCTGAGCCTGTTTGGGAGAAATTGTAAACTGTCATGTGTGACTTGGGCATAAAGTTTGTGTTTGTGTTTGGTTGGGACTTGTGCACAAAGAAACAGAGATGCTAAAAAACAGATCTGAAAAGTTAGGTTGAAACCAGGTTTGAATTGTCTTGAAATCATAAGGAGCCTGGGCTTTACTGAGTAATCAATGTGGAATCATCTAATGCTTTATTTGTTTTTATTTAAAGCAGAGGACCAAGTGAACCTAGATTCCCAAACTGTTTTCTACCTTTCTCCAGGACTTTGCATTTGTATCCCACACACATCTCCAAAGCTCTTCAAGGTTTAAACCAAATTCATTATCTTCCCTTCCCCCCTACTCCTCTGCTGTTCTCCATCTTGTTGATGGGCTTGGCCATGGGCAGCAGCAGCTAACCGAGCCACAGATCTTGGGCAGATCACTTCCTCCTTATCCCCTCCCCCCATGGTCAACAAGACAGCATATGCCATTGCCTGTTTCTATGGGCTGTCACTCTTATCTCCATTTTCAGATCTAATCTTTTATCAGACTTAGTGCCGCTAAACTACACTAATTACTCTTCACTTTACAGAGATAAGGTAAATTATTTTGCTTTATCACTTCAGCACATGAAGCTGAAATTCTATTAAATCTTTTTATAAGCTTGGAGTTGGGCAAATGCAACATGTTCAAGGATATTGGAAACAATATTATTGTATTAGGAATTCATAGGATGGGTACTATACACATTTGATATCTCTCCCTGACCTCATATGTCCTTAGGTGTTCCCCTCTATTATATGAATTCGGAGTAGGTTTAGAGCACATAGAAATAATAATAATAATAATAATAATAATAACAACAATAATAATAATGGCTTAAATAAGAAAAACACCTATTTCTCATGTAAATAAGTCTGGAGGGAGGCCGTGGAGTCTGATGTGATGGCTCCATGAAGTCATTAAGGAGATATTCTGTCTTCCGGCTGCAGAACCCTAGTGCAGAGCTTTCATCTTCAGGATGACTTCCTGGTACAAAATGGCTTCTGGAACTCCAGCTATCACATCAATGAAACACTCCCCCAAAGAAGGAAAGGAGACCAGTAAAAACTTGCTTGCCAGCTGAGTCATCTCTCATTAAGTCGCCTTTATGGACATCCTACACACCATTTTCACTTCATAGGCCAGCACTGAGACACAAAACCCTACCTGAGCTGCAAGAAGGCTGAGAAATGCCCTCTCTGTTTTTGCAGGAGACAATATGCTGCATGTAAAACTGGGGCTCCATCACCGAGGAAGAAAGGAGAGAATGAAGCCGTCAGAGGCACTGGGGGAGGAGGACATGTGGACCTGCTCAGGCTATACAAAACTCTCTTTGTAGGGGCAGAATAAGCCTGTTCCTAGCTGGTATTCTTGGGTGTCTCCTGCAAGTCTCACACAGTTCTGCTGTGTGGCTACCATTCTGGAAAGCATTTTTATTAAAATAAACAGTAAAATCACCTTCCAGGTTTTACTTTCTACCCCCTCACTTGCGAAGTGTCAGATACTCAGAACGTGCACACCATTCTTCGCAAAAAGAAACATGCAGAGGAGCCTAATGAGGTGGTGACAAACTACGTTTCCATCAAGTTCCTCACCTAATTCTCTAGGTACTGTAGGTACTGTGGGTGTCAGCAGTTAAGCTCAGTGGTTCTCAACCCTGCAGCCAGTCAGAGTCGCCTGTGGAACTCGTAAAGAGCGTACATAAGTGAGCACTGCCCCCCTCCCCCAAAGGTTCTTTTTTAATAAGTCTGGTGGCGATCCAAGTAATCTATATGTTAAAAAGTCTGGTGGCAATCCCACTAATGTATATGTTAAAAAATAAAAGTGATCTTGATCATTTTACCCTTATGAATTGACTGCACTTGATGAACAACGATTATTCCCCTTACATATTTCTCAGGAATCAGTCACTGCATGAAGTCGTGTACTCTTGGGTTACTGAGACATAAACTTGCAAACTGTCATTAGAGGTTGGAATCAACATACGTGTTTGTGTGAGAAGGAGGCATAATGTAGAACAGCAGATTTTTTAAAGACCAGAATGATTAGAGGTACTGGTCAGGCATGTTGAAGAATTAAATATTCATTGTATGGTGTCTTCAGAATGAAAATACAGCTTCCGAGTCCTGATTCTCACCATACAAGTATGGTGTCTCCAGTGAACTTAGTTCTTTATTACCATATTTTTCAGACTATAAGACACACTCCCTGCCCCCAAATTTGGGAGCAATAATGGTTGTTAATGCTGCTGTTGAGTTCTGTTTACATTTACATTGGTGAAATATTATGTTATTTATGTTATTAAATATTTTACCACATTTTTTGCTTCAAAATTTTTTTTCCTATTTTCCTCCTCTAAAACCTAAGTTCATCTTATGGTCTGAAAATACGGTACTCACTTTGTTGTCTTCTGTTACCACAATATGTTGTGAGCAGGGTAATTAAGGAATAAAAGCAGTGACTTCTATTTCTATGGTGTTTTTACTTTCAAAATTCTTGCTTCTATTTAGCCTCAGTTTCATAAAACCTGGTACCATTGCCATTTCATAGAGAAGAGAATTGAAACAGAAAGTCATGCGACTTTTCACTTTATAACATGTCAGAGTAAATGAGGAAGCAGGTTCCCTGAAGTAAAAACAGCACATTTATCTGCAGTATTTTTGTCGTTGTTGTTTTCATTTCTCCAGTTTGTCAGGTCCCCCTAGACCTTATTACCCCTCATCTCAGTTCTCTTTCCAGGAAAGTGGAATTAGCAAGGACAACACCTAAGGGCACAGCTTATTACTCACAAAATGACACACCATCCGGTAAATTTAGAAAGCAGAGGTGAAGTTATTGCCAGTTAACAGCAAAACATCGGCTCTTCTGCCCTTATTCATGCCATCTCCCCGTCTGTGTGGCTGGCTTACTTTATTCACATATAAATAAAGGTAGAAAGTAATATAGTCATGACAGAGAAGTAAAACTTCTAACGACAGATGATTTCCTCCAGGTTTTTATTGAAAAAATCACCCGTTGAGTGACATCTTTCGTGGCCCCTTTATTAATGTCATCTCCCCATCACACCCTCAGACATTTCATATCCCTTTTCCTGCTGGAGTCTCTCTCCTTAACCTTCGTCACATAAAACGTACTATTTATTTTTGCTTGTTTACCTTGTTTATTGGCAGTTGCCTCCACCAGAAAATAAGTTCTGTGGGAGCAGTGCTTTTCTGTTTGCTCTGTTCACTCCTAAATCCCTAGCAACTAGACACGGCCTGCCAAAGAGCAGGTGCTGGATAAATGCATTTTCCTGCATGACTAATAAGAAGCATGTATGCGGAACTTAATTGTCCCAGCGTTCAGTTTACTTCTATACTGCTTGTTTAAATGGTGTCATTTAAATAAGTATAGTCTTTAAGGAAATCCATGGTTTGGCTGACCTGTTCTGTCTGGTTGCTATTGAATCTTATTACAGATGCCAATTTCCCCTGTACTTGAAGCAGTGTTTGATTACTTCCTGTTTGAACTAACTGTAAATTTTCTTCTCCTGGGGTGTCCTCTTAGTTTTTCCAGAGATATAATCACAGTTGGTCCCATTATAAAACAGTCCGATGTTACAAATTTGGTCTTGGGTTAAATTCTGTTCACTGGAACAGTAGCTACATATAATACAATTCTGTTACAATACTGTTATGTAAGAATGTACATTATTTCTATTTGAAACCAATGGTGTATGAAAAATGGGACAATTCTTTCTAGATACTTGTTCTAGAATCAGAAGAAACTGATGGATTCTTGCTCAGTTTACCTGATAAAACACATGTATATAGAATTGGTCACTGGTAACATTTAAGCACTCCAAACTGAGATATCCCTACAGAGCTGAAAATATATGGATAGTGGCAAAGTCCCTTTAGTGGAGTATCTTAGAAATTCTAATTGAAGAACAAAAATACCATTGTCATTTAGCACAATGGTGCGTCTATTAAAGGATAATTACACCTTAGCCCCACGTGAATTTTCTCGGTAATACTGCCCAATGGTAATAGAATAGTGTGTCTTCTCAGCTCACATGCTAACGTTGTTTGTATTGGAGCAAATGAAATGTCATTTTCTTTGGCTGTTTCCCATTTAAAGATGACCTTGTGCATGTTTTCTGAGTTGTGGCCCGTGGAACTGAAGCCATGAAGTCATCTGTATTCCTTAGTCTGGAGACTGATGGCTCCGGGTTGATTCAATATCATGGCCTTTTCAGCATTGCCAATAAATAACCTTGTTTTTCACTTGCTTGCACAGGCAAGTTCTGTAATTGATAGTATGTGCGCCTGGAGAATCAGGTATTTGGCAAGTAATAAGTACCAGCCCATGGAAGCGTGAACCAAACTACAAGAAAGCAAACATTGATGGGTTAATATTGTGGCTATCAGTGAGCTGAGACAGTCATTGGGTGTTGAGGTAAACACAGCAAAGAAGCATTTCAAAATTATGACAGAAGATAACAAAGAGCCTGGTCCTATCTACTTGCACAGAAAGGTTGGTTGTATTGTGGTTCTACTTTCTGGCAAATAGATAATTTTAGATTATCTTTTTTATACCGTGCCAATTTTATTAATCACCCCATCTTTCTGTCTCATTGATTTTAAGAACTAACTCTCTTTCTTCATACAGAGGAGGGCTTTATCTTATTTTCAGAACTTCTTCTGTGTTGCCCGGGCAGTTCTTGATATTCCAGTTGCTTTTATCTGTCCTACTTATCTTGCAGCCTCCTCCCCCAAAAACCGATTACACGGTTTTGAAAGATCAGAAACTGGAAAGGCACAAAGACAGGCTTGATTAAAATAAAAAACTGATGATCAAAACTTAACTGCGCAGAGATCAATTCCTTCTTTGTAATTATCTCAGCAACTCAAAGGATAATTTCTCTGTCCTAATTAGAGGATAAATAATATATGAAGATGTACCACTCATTTAAAGGGTACAGTTTGATCATTTGTCCTATTACTATTGAGTAATGCTAAACTGAATTGTGAGTTCCCTTCTGAATTTTAATATATGGAAGTAGCTGTAAGGGAAAGGGGGTAATTATTTTCCTGAATTAAAATATCATCAAATTTTTACCAGTGTTTAATTTAGAAAATTTTAATATTTAATACCAAACATAATATAAAACTTGAACCTCACAGATAGAAAGCACACTGGAAAGCAATTACTCACTTTGCAACTTTAACTCAAACATAAAATTGGGCGAAATTAGCTTTTTATTATACTGATTACTAATAATTGGATTGAATAAGAGTGACTTAATTTTTTCAGTGATTCAAAAATATCTAAATTGCTGTGGATAGAGGGAATCCTTTCAAAAAGACAGAAAAGGAGGATCTCCCTCTGATGTTGGGTTTCCACTTGTGGGGTCCCAGCGTCTGTAACGTGATCAAAGCCTGGGCAACTAGGATTTTGTCTTTTGGGAGAAAAAACGGTGGCAAAGAGGGTGGCAAAATGTAGGACTTGCCGTGACCATAGAAACGCTCATGCAGTCCAAGCCCCAGCTTCACACTCGAGCCACCAGAGGGCCGAACTGACCTACCCGGGTCCCCCAGCGGCTGGGTGGCAGACCGAGGCCTGAGAGTGGGCTCTTGTAGCCTTTCTGACTCCTTCTTTCCTGTCTTGTGTTTTCAGTAACTGCAGGGGTTGGGAATTTAGGGAACTTTCATGTCTCTACTTCCACATTCTTCTGCCTTTCATAAAAGTGGTGTTCTCTACTGCTACAGCTGAACATTATAGATATTGGCTGCTTGGTAGGTATCTAATTTTTGTATTTTCCTGCAGCATTCTCAAATAATAAGTAGCACAAAGCAATTTTTTCTTCAAACATATTCGCTCATGTAAAATACTCACCTTCCATGACCAGGAGTTTGGGAAACATAAAATTTTCATACTTAATACCTTTGGATTCATGGTTCATATAATATGGGCTATTGTAGGTTTTCAGATGTAATACACAGACATGGTGGCAAGATAACAGTAGAAAGCAAGTCACATTTCATACATAAGAAAAATCAAAGCTAAAGTGCCCAATATTTTTAAACATGCCCTTGGTATATCATATAATTACTTGGATTACTCAGGAGACAATAAGTTCTCCGAGAATGGAGAACTCGTCTGTTGCATCTGCATGCCTAGCAGAATTCCTGATTCACAGAAGCCACTCAGAAAATACGTGATAGAGTGAGTGAGTGAAGACGGTGTGATGAGATTAGCACGAAGATATTAGAGCCTAGGCAAACTGGTTTAACACTGGCAGGGAAGAGGCATTGCTGTGGTGAATGCAAGACCTATCCTATGTTATTTGCTCATTTTATTATTTCCTGATGCTCCTTTCTGTTACTTGAGAATTTAGAATTAAATTATTAATGACGTGTTTATAGTTGAAATATCACTGTCAACATGTAAATACTCTGAAGGCAGCTATTTCGTATACTAGCTTTTAGTTTAAAGTTGATTAGAATTATTGAATAATTTGAGGATGGCAGTGTATTATTAATGCTATTAATGTTGTCTGTAAGTAGAGTAAATGTGGTTTTTAATGAGACTTGTTAAAAGTACATGAACTTTGGCTTTTTATGATTTAAATAAAACCTGTTTATTGCAAAGAAACATAGTTAACAATTACTTGTTTAGTTTAAGAGTGATACACAAACATTTAAGGAAAAAAGTAAAAATCACCTGAGATAATCATTACTCAGAGATGATCACTAAGTAACTTTTAGTAAATACATTGCCAGGTATGTTTTGTGCACGCACTTGGTGTGTGTGTGTCAAAATATATGTCTACTTTAAACATAAGGTACACTATGTGTTCTGCATGCGATCTGATTTTAACTCAAAATGTGAACGTGCCTGTTGCATCTCCATAGCCCGTCTGATGTGGTGGACAGTTCCATGCACCTTTGACAGCATCTCACCTCAGGTGCAAGCTGTGCTCTATCTCTGCTCTGCTTTTCCCAAAGCCGCCCAGGTCACTGAAATGCAGGAAGGTACAACCTAGAAACGTGGAGTGGTTACTACTGAAACCTCAGTCAGCGGGGGATGGGAGTTGGTGGACAAATGCCCAGCCTCTCCCCACACCCCCAGCCCCTGCAAGTCCCATTCCTGTGTTGGGATAGTTATGAGTTACAGGCTACATAGTTCTGCAGAGGCCCCCAGTGGAACTCAGATGCCTGCAGCAGTAATCAGCTCAGCCCTGAAAACCGTAATGGACTATCTCCCTCATCTGTCTTTCACTTTCTCCATTTCCGTTCTGTTTCCTGGATGCCCTCTGGAATAAACAGCCTGCACCCAAGCCCTCGTCTCAGGATCCCTCTCAGAACTGCATCTAAGCATGTGCCAACCTCACATTACCGCGCAGTTAGACTTATTTGTATTTTTAGTACTAGAAAAGAATTATAGTGCAAATCCATGCACAAGTGCCTTTGCAGTTAGTTCTAGTTAGGTTTTTTACAATGAATGTTGGGTCAAAGGCTATGCGGATTTTAAAGACCATTTGTAGAGTGTTACTTAAATTCAGAGTTCTATACACTACCAACCTCTGTGTACTAAACTCTAAATATTTTCAGGATGTGGGTAAAAAATTTCTATGATTTTTGCATGTTTTCTGTCACATATATTTTTCTTTATTGTGTTTCCTGTTTGTATCTTCTTCCCATTTTTCTCACTGGTATTTTGATATTTTAATAAATTTTTGTGGGGTTTTTACAAATTGGAGATAGTAATCCTTTGTAATATATTACAAATAATCTCTTTAAATTATCTTTTGACTAATTTTATGCTGCTTAATAGCCACTTTCATTGACTTTATTCCAAGTTTTACACTGGCCCCCTTCTCTCTCTCTCTCTCTCTCTCTCTCTCTCTCTCTCTCTCTCTCTCTCTCTCTGTGTCTGTTCCTGTGTTGTCGTTCTCACCATTTTCCCCCTCCTTCTGGGCCTTTGCACCTCATTTTTGGACATCCCTTTCCTTCATCTAGTTCCTTTATTCCTAATTACTGCCCTAAACGTGGAATTAATTGATCAGTCCATTCTGCTTCCCAGTGACTCTCACTGGGTGTGGAGGGTCCCATGCAAATCAGTGGGGGAGATGGCTTTTT
Source organism: Carollia perspicillata (assembly GCA_004027735.1). Classification (NCBI taxonomy): domain Eukaryota; kingdom Metazoa; phylum Chordata; class Mammalia; order Chiroptera; family Phyllostomidae; genus Carollia; species Carollia perspicillata. The sequence goes on from PVKM010000418.1 coordinate 29,691, forward strand.
AAGCTTCCTGTTACTCAGACTCTTGAGAATCACAGCCACAGTTTCTGTTCAGTGTGTGTGGAACCCTTCAGCCAAGCAGAGGCAGAATCACGGGCTGGAAGGTCTTAGAAGGCATGGAAATGCCACTTGCATTTCTCCTCTCATCGTTTCTACGATTCAACCCTCCCAGAGACCCTGTGTTTAGGGCCCACCTCCCAGGAACTCCCTCTATTTATATATGTTTGGCAGCTTGGCAAATTACTTTCTAGATGGACTGCCGAATATGCTGAAGGCACATGCTTGACCAGGTCTAGAGGACCAGCATCTTTTTAAAAGCCTGATCAATATGAAAGGCTGCTATCTTTATATAATGTCACGGGGTCAAGTCCAACTTGTATGTGCACATCACAAGAGCTTTCAAAGCTCAAGCAGATGCCCAGGACCTCCAGGGAGGCGTCACCAGTCTGCTTGGTAGATTTGTAGGCCCGTTTCTGCTGGCCCAGGAAACGGGGGAAGGGTGCTCTTGCGTTTCCGGGAGCACTGTACGCAGCCCCTCACTGACCAGCAGCATCTTCAGGCCACATTATTTTCAGCCCAAACACTACTTATCTATCAACTTTTAAACTCACAAAACATGAAATATTTTTTTCATTCTGACTTATTTTACAATGTGTATTAAATTAAAACTGTACATTATCATTTTGCATGGATTTGCTTTACATTAATTTATTTAAATCATATAGTTGAATGTCTCTAAAAGGAATTTGCAATGTTAGTATTAATGTATATTAATATAGATATGCATTATTATATTAATATATCTATATTAATCAGTATATTAGTATATTAATATATTAACATCATTAATATAGATATTAACATAAAAGTTACATATAAAATGAAAAATAAGCAAAGGTGTTGAAAGGCAATCACAGTTGCTACGACTGAGCCTTAGAATTACGTTTCAGCTTCCCAAAACCAAAGTAGAAAGGTGATAGGGTAACATAATTCTCACTTAGTAAGAGGAATCACACTAAGCATTCACTGAAGGGAAATACTTTTCCCCCTTGGACTAAGTTTAAAAGGAAAAATATCATGTGGATCTTACACATTTGACTTAGGGTAACTTAATGGTAATCTTCCCAGTACAAACCCATGGCAGACATGAAAGCATTTTTCTCATGTTTATTTCTTACAATAAATCCTCAACATAATCCAAAGGTAAAAGGTTTAAGTATAACTCAGTTAAAGCGCTTTCAGTGAAAGTAGGTTCAGAGCAGTTCAGGGAGCTGGCTTTCGGGCATTTTCAAGCATAATCCAAGGCTCTGTGTATCTCATACATAAATTATGCAGATGCCAGCATGTCTCCTAGATCCTATTCCTTGACTGTTACCTTCCCAGCTGGGCTTTGTGAAGACTACGCAGGATGCTGGATGGAAGTAGCAGAAGAGGAAATTTTGTCCCTAAGATGCTGACTTTGGGAAAAGACCCAAATACCTTTCACATCTTTGATGAGGCAACAAAATGTCTTCAATACTTTATATGATTCCTGTTCTTTTGTTAAATCAAAATAGTTATTCCAAGAAACTACTGTCATTCAGCTATAGGTATCTACGGATGCTTGGGGAAAAAGTGTATATGTGTGCCTATGCATTTATATTCATATTCAATCATTTAACACTTGCCTGGTTAACTGAGCATCCTTTTCTCTGGTCTTTCACCTCAACTGCTACTGTTCCTTTGGCTTGTAGTAACATAAGCAGCAGTGAACTAAATAGCCCAGTTACCTTAATTTTTTTAAAAAAGACTTCCTTTTTAAGCTGTTTTACATTCACAGACATGGAGGGGAAGGTACAGAAATTTCCCTTATATTCCCCACCCCCCACATGCACCGTGTCCTCATTAAGCCCCCACAGGGTGGTGCCTTTGCTACTTGATGAGCTGACAGTGATGTATTATTATCACCCACAGTCCACAGTTTACGTTAGGGTTCCCGCTTAGTGTCGCACATTCTGTGCTTGGACAAAGACCCCTTGGTTTTTTTCTATTGCTATGAACTTTTTATTAAAAACATGTCAGTTGAGCCCATGACTGTGTACCAAGCAAAGTGGGCTGTGTGCTCTGCCTGCCACACCTCATTTAACCTACACAATCTCCTTGAGTTTTGATGATGATCCGTCGTCGTGATAGGTGGTATGGAAGCTGAAAGGTAGATTCTTAAGACTATTATTTTTAAGAAGTATGTTAAGTGGAACTTTAAAAAATGACCAAACTTAAATAACTCCAGATGATAATGTGAAATGATCAGACACGATCTATTTTTGTTCGTTCTGTTCACTTGAAACCTCTACAGAACAGCTGACAAAGGAAGAAACCCAATAAAAGAGCAGATTTACTGACACTTAAAAAGGCTTCTCTAGTTTTCTCCTTAAGAAAATCATAGAAGGAGTAGCACTCAAGTCTTATGCGTATGGTCCAGATGCAACTAAAGGCAGCAGGGCGACCACCAGCAGCGTACCCGCCCTCCGTGCTGGTGCCGCAGGTGGGCAGGTCAGGGTAAGAAGCGCAGCAGGAGCCTTCCATGGGACACCGCGTTGCTGATCGGAGCCCTGTTGCCAAGTTGTGTCCCTAGTGATGCACCCACGAGCAGACATGCACAATAATAATGAAAATCCCATTACACACTGCGATTTAGGTGGAGAGCGTTAGAAGTCATTTCTAGTCCACTATCCTATGGTGTGTCTTAGTTCTGCTCAGATGTTTTATATCTTTTTCAAACTGAAATTAGTTGATGTGTAGTTTAATAACTACTAAGCACCATTTATTAAGCACTGTCGTATGATGCTGTGTGATTCAGCTCAGGCTGCCATAACAAAATACCACAGACTAGGTGGTTTAAACAGCAGAAATTTATTTCTTATGGTTCTGGAAGTTAGAAATTTCAGATCGAGTCCTGCAGGGCTGTCTCTGGTGGGAGCGCTCTTCCTGGCTTGCCTGTCTTCCTGACATGCCACCCGCTCACTGCGGCCTTCACGGGGCCTTTCCTCTGAGCACGTGAGGGGAGAGAGAAATCTCCCCTTTCCTCTTTTTATAGGGATACCAATGACATCAGGCGAGGGCCCCCTCTTAAATGTCTCTCAACCTTAATTACCTCCTGTAGGCCACATTTCCAAATACAGTAACATTGGGTATTTAGGGCTTCAACACATGAATTTGGGCCAAGAGGGGGAGAGGGGCAGTGAGAGAGCACAATTTAGTTCATAGTAGATCCCAAAACAAAGCAAAATAAAAAATATTGATATAATTTCTGTTGACCAAGAAAAGAAGCAGGAAGTAAGCCTGAGGGACCTGGTCAGTGATTGATAACCATGAAGCTCTTTGACAAGGGAGGCATGATTATCCCTCTGGGTGGGCAGTTTCTTCCATAGGTTAAACAAGGTTTGGAGGTCCTTTCTAATCCTAAAGTTCAATTTTTTTATGTAATAACTAACTTTGGGTAATCAGTTCCAGATGCCCATGATGTTTTTCTTTCATTACTCATTCCTTGAATACCCTGGGTACCTCGGGGAAGGTGCAGTGGAAGAACCTGGCTGGCCTGGGTTTCAATTCCGGCTTTTCTATTTAGCAGCTGGGGAGTCTTAATTTTGGTACCTCTTTGAGATGGCTTATTTGTCTATAAAATAATTAATGATACTTACCTTGGTGCATATAAGAGTGAGAGTACAGACTTTGCTACTACATATGTATATTTTAAAAAATAGACAATGCAATAACTTAAATACAAGGGAAATCATAGGAATTTATCTGTTACATATGAAAAATCCACAGATAAGCCACACCAGGGCAGCCTCAACAGAAGTTTCCATCTCAGGGTCAATGTTGTCATTATCTCCCTCGGATAGGAATGAAGAAAAGGGTAAGAAGTACTCATTCACATTAACTTTTAGGGGCACCATCCCAAAGTGGAGCACATAAGTGCTGCTCACATCCTGCCACCAGAGCTTAAAGGTATGGTTATATCACAAAGGAAGATTGGTTCAGAAGCCTTGTTTCTAGCTCAGTATTATTTTACTAGCAATTTCCGCCTCATGGTTATTACGATGACTTGAAATAGTTCATTAATTTACTCACTTAGTACAGAATTGTGAAATGTTATAACAAAGTGCCCATTAGGTGCCTTGCATCTGTAAATACCAAGAAGATGGGCTCACCTTCTTACTTTCCCCTGACACCTTACTTCTCAAAGTGAGGTCCGAGGAACACCAGCATCAGCATCACCTGGAAGCTTGTTACATATGTAGAATCTTAGTCCCAAGCCAGTACTGAGTCAGAACCTGCATTTGCATATTTTGAGAAGACCCATGCTGCCATGCTCTTTGTCATTTATGGCATCCGTTGTCTATGTTAACTTGAGCACTTAAAATGTTGTGAGACTTCACAGAGATAATATGTGTAACATACACTGAAATCTGTAAGTGCTTCACAGCATTATTTAAGGACGGGGGGGGATATAGTAAATCCTAAGATTCTGGAATGACAAGATTTGAGAATCCTTGGATTTTTAGATTTTTCAACCTTGGTAACATTCCTTAATATTGTAATTCCATATAAAAAAACACATCTATTCCCAGGAAATTTGCCTAATCGTCATACACTTTCTTAGTTACACAGCTTTATTTTACTATATAGGAAGTTGCTAGGCCATTCTTTTGTTTTTTAATTTAAAAAATTCTTTTAAAATTTATTTGTAGGGAGAGGGAGGGAAGGAGAATGAGATGGAGAGAAACGTCAATATGTGGTTGCCTCTCGCACACCCCCTACTGGCCCACAATCCCTGGGCCTGGCCTGCAACCCAGGCACGTGCCCTACACTGAGAATCGAACCGGTACCCTTTGGTTCACAGGCCAGCACTCTATCCACTGAGCCACACCAGCCAGGGCTTAGCCCATTCTTTTAAACTGAGGGTTTTCAGTGTATTTTTTACCACCATTATTTTTTTTGACATCTAATATTTCAGCTTTTTGAGTTCTTAATTGTTACTATCCTTTAATTTGTGTGATGCATATACAGGTTTTGTAATGAATATGTAAATCTAAAAAAGATACCTAGAAAAATTGATTTAAAAGTGATAGTTTCATGATATCAATTCAGATTAAAGAAGTTATACCTAGTGCATTAAATTATAAGCAGCCAATCCAGGTTCTTACACCACTGTTGAGCGAGTGAAAATTATGAGAACCACCTTCTCATGGGTTTGTTTTCCCCTCTAATATTAGGAAAGATTGTATTTGTTCTACCTGTCTCAGAGAGTTTTGTGGGGCGTGCAGCATGAGACCCTGGAAACATGTAGTATGCATATAGAAGGTGATGTTAGTTTCTAGTGTTGTCAGAGTGAGAGGTAAATGTAAACGTCCATTGTAGGTGAAAGAACTTTGTAAAATGTTTGGCGAACAAACTTGTGGGTTGAGCTAGAGCCCCATAGTAGCTCCATCAAATTCACAATGTCCTTTGCTCCTGCTTCAGGAGGGTGGGGCCCCAGTGAGGGACAATGACTCATCCATGATTTCTGCAAGGCAGTCAGGTACCGGCACATAGTGGAAGCATGTGTAGGTGATGTATATCTGATGCATGCAGGGGAAAGCCTGGATGTTACAAGAAAAAGAAAACCAATGAGCCAAGAAACTTACAGAGGAAGGGAAGCTGTAAGCGATGGATTTTCCTGGATCACTGGGCGTCACACCTTTCCTCTCCTGACTGTGACTAGAATGGGTGGCCACCTTGGAAGGGATGCCCGCAGCATCTTTAGAGGCTGGCACACATGTGCTTGTGGTCTTGGGACTGATAAATTCAGAAAAATACTACGAGGTTTGTTACAGGTTTTGCATTTGACTGCAGTCCTTTTCTTTGGCATTCGATAAATGAGTGCTGAACCGTGAACTTGGGTGCAGATGCTGGGGAGTAAACACATGCCTATGGCATACCTGTCCCTCTCGGGCTTTCAACTAATTGTGGAAGTCATAAACACCTTTATCAGAGGGAAAGGTAATAACTAATACTCATGTTATAAAATAGATTTTGGCGGGTTGTGCCCAAACTTAAAGACTGTACATATGTGTGCATGTGCCGTTGAGCAAACCCTGCGAATGAGTGATGGCCACCGTGTCCCGCCCTCAACAGCCCCGCTCCTGTGCACTCACCCTATGGCTTCTTTGACGGAGCCCGTCCATCCCGCTCTTCCTCTTTTCCTGCTGCCTTCCATTTCCCAGCGCTATCCTCCTTTCCTAAGAACCCTGCCTTCTCATGACGTGCCCTAAGCAGGGCACCTTCGGCTTTGTCATTTTTGTCTCCAGCAATGTTTCAGGCTTAATGTGCTCGAGGACGCACTAGTTCATCTTTCTGGTGGCTCAGAGTATCCGTAGGGCTCTCCTCCAACACCGTATTTTAAATGAATTATTTTTTTTCTATCAGCATTCTTCCCTTTCCGATGTTTGTACCCATATATAGTAATTGTGGGGATATGAAAGTGTGGATAATCTTAGCCTTGGTCTTTAACGATACCTCTTTGCTCTTAGTGATCTTTCTTAATTCCTGTGTGTTTAAAAATAAATCTATGCATTTAAATCTGTATTATGTAGAAAAAAGACCAAAAATGGGCTATACATTAAAATGTTAATAGTGATGAGAATTCAGATTAATTTTTATTTTTATTTTTATGTCTTCCTCAAAGGGCATGTAAAAACGATGACATATTAAACTTTTGAAGCCTCCAAAGTATTTTGAGACAGGCTATCTCATTTGATTCTCAGAAGCACCCTGTGAGATAGGTCAGCAACGAACACCAAAGTCATGGATGAGAGAGATGGAGGAGACAGGCACACAGCGCAGGCTGCCGGGATGTTGAGTGCAGTGAGATTACATGATATGTAGAGAACTGAATAGGTAGCAAATAGCAAAACCAGAAAAAAAGGGTGGGACAGGGAGAATTGGTAGTACTTACTTGAGAGGGGCATGTGAAGATCCCTGAACAGTTTTAAGTTTAGGGCATAGAAGGGCTTTTGATTCGATCTGGTTCCCTGAACAGAGTCCCGGTCCAGTTTTTAGTAGACTCAGAGGCAAGGTTTGAGACCAGACTGTTTGGGTTTGATTTCCAGCTCTGGCACTGCCTGGCTATCCAACCTGGGCAGTTATGTACGGACTCGAGACCTCAATCTACCTACCTATAGGATGAGGCAAATACCATTAGCTACAGTAAGGGTAAAGTAAGTTCATACATGAGATCCTTTAAAAGTGTGTGTGACGGTCGAAAGATAAACTTTTTAGCTACTTAAATAAATAGCATCATGGAAAAAATCCTTAAAAAGTATATGGACATAGGAGGACTCAACTTTTATTACATAATATCATCATTACCGTACTTTACGATGTAAGAGCATCCAAACACATAGAGAATTTGTATAAGCGTTTCTTTGCATCAAACTGATGATGTACCAGGAACCAAGGTCTCAAATGCTCTGGAAAAGACAGTTTTACAGTTCTTTTCATACATTTGGAATTAAGGAGGGGATGTAAGGAAGATGACATGAAGGAGGGAGAAAGCAAGGCAGGGAAATCTGTGTGATTGAATTGCAGGAGAGCTGACAGATGCTGTGCTCTTTTGAGGGCGGTTACACCTCTGAGGGGTCTGAAGAAGAGGGCTACCTCTGGCATTTCAAAGGTGTACTTACACCTTTGGACAAGCACAATGGACAGGGCTTGCTTGTGGCACAGGTAAACCTTTTATGGGGCTGCAGTGTGAGCACCCGTCACGACTGCCGGTTAGGAATTTGTGATTGGATGGCCCTGTGAGCTTGATTTCAGTCCCTGAGTCTGTCGGGTTTATTTCATAGCCCCTTTCTCTTTCACACCCTCACCCTCGCTGGCGCAGGCTGAAAGGATATGTATATCGACTTCAGGGAGCCAACTGCATTATTACAGTGCACATACAGCAACAGCTTTGATCTCATAGGGTCCGGCACGAAATAAAGAGGTTAGGTCAGTACAAATATACCTGACACTAATCTTTCAGTGACATTATTATAATTTTGAGATGCATAAACATATGGATTGGATTAGTGATTGTGTTCCTTAATAATAAGAAATATACAGGTGTGTATCAAAGGTATATCGATGTATACTCAAAATGCTGATAGCTATAGATCAGAGATGCAAAAGAATTAAAAACTTACCACAAAAATATAAGAAAGTCTGTGTTGGTATTATTGGATTATTCAGTAATCTACTTAAGTCTTCACCAGTTCCTCCCTGTTCATTGCAAATGTTTTGAATCTGTGTGTACATTTAGATACTCTGATTATACACTGTTGCAGGCAAGTGGTTGTTGTCAAATTAAGAATGGTCGTTTTGTCTTTAAAAGACCTTGACCATGGGCCAGGGAGTGGAGTGTGCCGTGAAGGTCTGGAATTAGTCTGAGGTGTCCTACTGAAACAAGTACTACACCTGCCTATTACTGACCCTGGTTGAGGCATGAAACAACTGATTGACACTGTTGCTTCGTGAACATTGGATAGGAGGACTTTTAGGGTGGTCAGCATTGTTTGTTGATAACTGTTAGATTGATGATTTGCATCTGGTCTAGGAGAGACCCCTGAAGGGTCCTGCTGTTGAGGCCTATTCCACAGCAGGGCTGTGTCTGTGGGACCAGCAAAAAAATATGAAATCACCAGCTAGGACCCCATCCCAGCCATAGCCTGAAATACTACCAGTTGAGTGTAGATTACCCAGCGAGAATATATGATGGGATCCTAAGTGCTTTAATATCTTATTCCTAAATCCTTCAGTTCTTACAAAGGTAGATTATTGAACCCAAACTTTGGGGAACCTGTCATAAACATCTCTTATCCTGCTTCTTTTCCAAAATACGTAAAATATGTTTCTTTGTCCTTTTTGCAGACACCCTGGCTGTGGAATACAAAACACTGCTGGTACAACTACCCCTATCAGGTAAGGAGCCGTTACTGTCTGGATTTCCACACACATACAGCATCTTCCTTAGCTGGGTTTTCTGACTTCAGGCAGGTCCCAGGAGGTTCGGCAGCTGCCTTGCTTTTTGGCCCCTGCCCCAACCCTTGTTGCATAATGCTGCATGTAGCCTAGTGAGGGAGGGAGGTAGTGCTCTCAGTGAAGTTCAGAATCAAAGCTTAATTGCTTTAGTAGATGGAGTAAGTGTGGAAAGATGCATTTGCTGGACAGTAAGATGCCATCCGTCCAATGGGGGGATGACTCTTGTTTCTAACAGTTGATCTGCTTCTAATTGCTGGGGCAAGTCTGACAACAGCACAGGCCTATTTCAGTACCAAGGGGGAAGGGCTTGTGTGGAGCTGGACTCCAGTTCACTTTGTGACTTAGGAGCAGCCACTAAATATGTAAATCAAGCACCATTTTCTTGAATGCAGAAAAATGGGTTTGTACCATTACACATAGACCACCCCCCAAAAAAATCATTAAAAATGAGATTAAAATAGTATCCCAGAAGGTGCATCTGCCCACTGAGGTACCTTTGCCTCTGTCCTTGAATTCAGTAATGTTAGCATGTGTTCTGGTCCCTATATCAGTTACTATTTGAATGTCAAAAGTTGGGACTTTTCTGGGAATTTCTTGCCGAAAATTTTCTAGATCAATTGGGATATGTTAGTAAGAGAAACAAATGCAACTAAGTATTTTGGTGATGCAATAAAGAGACATATATTATGATAAGCAGCTTGTAATTTTGAGTTTGGTATTTTGGGGGGTTGTCCTTTTAGACGTGTTTGGTCTTTTTGGTGTGCATAAGGTTAACAAGGAGTAGGCATGCTCTGTGACTTCCCCATCAAGCAAAGTGTCTGAATGGGGTGAGAACTGACATTGGCTACTCCTTGGCCAAGTTCAAGGTTAGGAACATGTTGTAATGGAATTCCACTTTGCATTCCCATCCCTTTTGCATAGCTTATTCAGATTAGAAAATAAAATAAATAAGCAACATGACATGTTTAGAGAGGGCTGAGTATTCCGGGCCATTTCATAGAGACTAGAGCAGCACTGAAACCCAGTCACTACTGAAGACCATTGTAATTCTCAGGCCCAACTGCTGTTTTACTATCTTACATACTTGGAATATTGTCATTTACAGCTCTCTTTGTGTCCTGTAATGGCATACTGAGTGGAAAAATCCATACATATAAAAATACATCAAAGCCTTCCAGAAACCTCAGCTCGAATGCTGGGGGGGCAGCTGCTCCAAAGCACTGCATTTACAAGGTAAATTCTGTCACGTGAGCAGCGCTGAGACAAATGCCCCGTAAAGTGTAATACCCACTCTTCTTCATAACTTCAACATGGCCTGGAATAACTTTCACATTAATGGCCGGAGCTGAGAAATTGCTTATTTCCGAGAAAATTAGTTACCGGAGCAGTGGCTCCAAGTGGAGCTGCAGACTATTTCACAGGCGGGACTATAGATTCCACCTGAAAATGTGAGGGTCTGGTATATATAGTCACATTTATCAAAAGGAGGAAATGTCATTAGTGAGTGGAAGATACCAAAAGTGGGGATTCAGATCAAGAGTGCCTTCTGCTGACAAAACATCGTTGACTGTGAGTGGATAATTCAGCACACAACTCCCAAATTCTAGGACCACTCAGTGATCTCTCCTGGGAACAGTGGCCATTCTTGATACATTCCTTGTACTAACAAAAACAAAAGTTAGTGGCTTTCTTTCTGTGTGTGGGGGAAAACATATTAAACAGCATATAATTATTGTGCATGTAATTATAACACTTTGCGGGTAGTTCAGAGTCAGTTCCAAGCCCTGAGGACACTTTTAAAGATGGGCCATGCTCATTAAACAGATTTATTATGTTTTTAGAGCATATGTTAAAAAAATAATTGAACAGATTTATAGATGAAAGAGTAGTGGTCTATTTGAATTTTATTGAACATGCACTGCTCCTGTATGAGAATGTATATTCTATTTTTATTGCATGCATAACGATTTTATACACACATGTCTGGTTTAAGTTTAAAATAAGGTGAAGTGGCCTCCACTGGCCCTTGCACAACCTGTCACAATGAGCACGAGTGGGGAACGAGGGGCCCTGGCACGGCAGTCCCAGAGCCTCCCTCGCTGTGAGACCTGGGATCGCCTCCCAACCTGAACTAACTGGCAGCAGTTTCCTGTAACTGTACAATTTAGAAAATGCTAGTGCTAATTTTGTATGATTTTTATGAGAGTAAAAGACTATCACGTGGGTAAGCTTTGTCAACCGCAAAGCACTCCACAAATAGGACAGTTATTCTAATATGACGCTCTGTTACACACTCTGCAATTTCTACCGTGCTCTCAGTTGGTCTCATCACCTGCCATGTCATTTTCCCAGGTGGCGATGCAATGAGAAAGTGAATCTCATTAAAGCTGAAATTTAATCTTGGCTCCGAGGGTCCTAAAGCCAGCACTCTATTTTCTAGACTTTATTGCTGTCATATGTCTACCCTGAGTACCCATCTCTAATTGCTAATGCCTTCAAATTTTAAGAGAACATGTGAGCAGGAAATATATTTCTCCAGGATAGCGCTGAGTTTGATGAACACACTGATGCCGAGAGTTTAGGGTTGCTGGTAGGGAGAGTATCCTGTCCTCTCTCGTGTTCTGCTGCCAAAGGTCAGTGAGCCGGCCAGCTGTTTTCCACAATGCCTATGCATGAAGTTGGTAGGGTCGGCAGTTAAGTGAGTACCATCTTCTCGTGAAAGTCATTTGTTTTGCTGCTATTGTTCTACAGAGCACTTAAGTTTCCATTGTATTTACCACATATCACCCTGTTACCCTGTGTGTAGTGGTGTGGATACATTTGTGTAATGAGCTTCAAAGGTCTTTGATTCATTCTGGTAGAGTAAGACATTTCGTTAAATCCAGTAAAACAAAAACAACTGGTCAAAAATGGTTTTTTAAAACACTGTTTTGATTTTATGGATTTATGTGCAAAGTAAGTATTACTGACCTCTGCTGCCTCTCTGAACTCCTCGTTCCCAGACCTGTGAGGCAGATAGAGCTCGGGTCACCTCCAGTCTCCAATAAATTAACTAAGACCCACGTTCAGTACCTACTAATCTGTGGAGGTGGGAATTGATCTCAGATTTTCCTGGCTGAGTGCCTAGCCCAGTATCTCTTGGCAGATTCTTTGCCCCTCTGATCTTTTAAGAAATGTTTTTGAATTGCCTTTTTTTTTTTTGATGTTTGCAATCTACTGAAAGAAAGATCTGATTAATGCAGAACTTGAAACTATGCCTCAGTGACTCATTCTGCACTCCAGTCTCTGACACCCACCTCCCTTATCCCTGGGCTGTGGAATCACACAGAAGTTATCCAGGGTGATTCTTTTTGTGTGTGCATCAGAATACTTTTTCAGGTTGCCTAAGGAATCTTGCAGATACTCATGCATATCAAAGAACCATAAATGCATAAATAGTGAATTGGTAAATGTTCATAGTGACTGACACTTTTTTGGTTGGAGATAAATCAAAACTAATGCCATCAAACTGAGCATTAGAGGCATCCTTCAAAAGCCCCCTTATCCAGAAAATGATCGGAGCTAGACGTTGTGGAGGCAAAAGACCATGTCATGTTTCAGCCCTGAGCTTGGGGTATTTGGACCCCAATAGGGTTCCCTATTAACTATTAATCTTGCCTTTTTTTTCCTTTGATCCTCAGCCACTCACAGCTGACCTTCACTACTATTATATCCTGGAGCTGTCATTTTATTGGTCTTTAATGTTTTCCCAGTTCACTGATATCAAAAGAAAGGTAAGTGGGCTTGGGTTGGGTTTGCAGACACGTGTCTTTAATGGCCCCTGGCAGATGGGCGCAGAGTCTCACGGGCACTTATCTCTGTTTTCCCAGCAGTGCCAGCTTAGTCCTGCTTTCTGCTTTGATACATAAAGTTCTCTCTTTTTGTTTGCACTGGTTTGTATTTTGTTCCCATCGTCTCCTCACTCTTCCTTAGTGTTCTTTCCTCTATGAAAACATAAGCAATGAGTCCCGACAGCGGTAATTTCTCTCAGTCTGATTCACAAGTCCCTCTGTTCTCCAAATTCAAGAAGAAAATTTTTGTTTGTTGCTCCCAGGAGAGAGTAAGTTCTCAGTGTTCTAGCCCTAGAGAAAGAATTCTTCTCCAATTTAAGAGCTACCTCATTAAACATATGTCGTGAAAATAACAACATTCCTACATGAAGCGTAATGGGTTTCTCCCCTCCCTCCCCTTGGCTTTTGCAAGGGGTCCTCTCAACCTTCTGAGCATTAAACCCCTCGTCCCAGTTCTCATCCCGCCAGCCTCTGGGCGGAAGTGACACTCGTAACTATTCACTGCTAACATGTTTTTCACGATGCCGTTTTCTCCACATTTTCATACTTGGGTCTTTCCTTCAAAGTTGTGTTCACTGGCCTGCATCTCAGAGCCTATCTCTATAAACGTGTGCGTTCAGGGCATACCCTTTCACTGGGTCACAGCAGCGATTTACTCTGCTGGCCAGGGCTGCCTTTCTGACCTCTCTGGCGGAACAGCCTTAATGTGGTGTGTGTCATCTGCTTCTCAGAACTGGGCGGTCCCTGTAAGGGTTAGGGCTTAGGTATAGTAGATAATTCATTGGCACCCATAATTTCTGGTTTCCTTGCTCTTTGCACCAAACACTCTGGATCAGTTTCCGGGAATGTTTAAAGATCCATCAGTTCCAATTAGATCTCCTCCGTCTTAACTGGAGGAGCCTTCTGCGTTCATGTAGTCAGTACTCGTAGTCTGCTTATCTACGTGCCAGGCTCACTGTGTATCTTACCGATTTGCTTTTTTAAATCTTTAATTGTGGTAAAAATATAACATTCACCATCTTACCCATTGTCAGTGTACAGTTCAGTCCTGTTTCACACATTCACATTGTTGTGCAATAAGTTTCTAGAATTCTTCTCATCTTATAAACCTGAAACTTCATACCCGTTAAACAACAGTGCTGCATCTTCCCCTCCCCGCAGCCCCTGGCAGCCGCCATTTTACTTTCTGTCCGCTATGAGTGTGACTGCTCTAGGTACCCCCTCAAAGTGGAATTAGCATGATGTCCTCAGGGTCATCCACATTGGGTGTGTGTCAGAATTTCCTTTTTTTTTTTTTAAGACTGAGTCCTGTGCATTTTATTTTCTTTTGAGGAACATTTTTTTCAGGTAGTCACACCAAATACATGTATAACAACGAAGGAGGTTTGAATATTCTTCCTGTTTTGTAGTTGAGAAAATTGATGTACAGTAAGCTTATGTAAGTTCTTCAAGGTTGTGCAATGTGGGCATGAATTACAGCCCCAGCTGACCGAGCAAAGCCATGTGATTTACTCTCAGGTGGGACATGTGTACTGTTCTTGCATTGTCTTGCCTTGTCACACTCCTGACATTAGAGGCAGCAAGCCTTTCACAGCTCCTTGCCATTTTATTGGTTCCTCTTTTGCTTAGTGAGAATTAGGAGTGCCATCTGAGTCAAAGAGATTGCAAGACTGACCGCCCTTGGCTCTGAGGAGCCTAGTCCTGGAGAGGCATTGCTGAACCAAAAGTCACCAAGCGCCGCCCCCGCCCCCCAGCCCCACTCACTGGAGCTCTCTCCTCATGCGTTGACCTTGTCTTTTCAGTGAGCCAGGAGGACAGACAGAGTCTTCATTGTTTCAGGCCAAGTGATCGTTATCTTAATAGTTATCTCAAGTGGATTATTTTCAACCTTTGAAGTGTATCATTTTGAGTCGTTTTAACAAATCTTGCATTAGAGTAGAAAACACCTATAAAAAGGGCCATTTTATAATGAGGTTCATGGACTTGATCTCAGGCCGGTACATATTGTCAAATTTTAGAAATTAAGTATATATTTTTTTCTTATTTAATACCAAGAGCTTATTTTAGACACCTGGCACCTCTCCCTTCTTCAGGTGGTCAGAGGACTTTTGTATGTTCCTGGCACAGCTGACTTGTTCTTATTCCAGGTGCAAGGTGGGGATATGGCCACTACAGGGCTAAATGTTGCCCAGCCCAGGTTTTAATAAGGAAGGCCTTTTCCTCTGTTGGCATCTCTCTTTGGAGAGCTGTGGCCCTTGCTTTTCTCCTTTGCATCTGGCTGTCACTACAGGTCCCTGGTGGTTCCTCCTCATTGCTCTACCACTTGAAGGATCCACTCTTCCAGCCATCAGCTAAGATGTATGGAATGTTCTGGCTGTGAAATGTACTCTGCACCTTCTAGATTGCAACTATTAACGAAACGCTCCAAAAAAGAGCCTGCTTCCTAATTAGGGAATAGAAATATTTGAAGACACCCTTTGACAACAGAGTATGAAAATCAACTTCTAAAGGCTATTTGTAAGGTCATTAATAGAAAGGTTAGAAAAACATTTCCTTAGCTTCCCAATTAACTGAAAATTAGCTTCAATGGTCCTTTTCAATAGGGACCAGGATTTATAAATACTGGACCCAAGTGCATACCCCAGATTGTTAGAATCAGTACCCTAAATAAGGTTTAGAAATAAATCATTTTTGTGACTTAATGGGTTCATGAGCCCTTTTTCATGAGTCTTTCTAAAATGGCTTTATATTCACAAACTCTTCCCCTATCTATGGGTCCTAATACTGCCATCATTTTTCTTAAATTGCTCTTCTCTGAAATAGAATCCGAGTCTAAACATGAGAGGAGAGCCTTTCATCCTGTGGTGCCAGAGCACGTGGCCTCTCCCTTGCTCATTTCCACAGTTGGTACTTCTTCGGTCCATGACGAGACATACTGTCCAACTTCCCAGAGGGAAGGGCCTGGCCAAGATGTGGTCGTTTGGTACGATGGACTTACAATTCAAGTATTCTATTATATGCTACCAAGATGTATAAACCTTTTTGGGGAATTTTCCTTTTTTCCTTTCTCCCTCCCTCCCTCCCTTCCTTCTTCTTGCTTCCCTCCATTCCTCTCTCCTTCCCTCTTTCTCTCTTCCTTTCTTCCTTCCTTCCTTTGTTAAGAGAAATTGTTATAGTATCTTATTAAAACCACAACTATATTCTTGGCGTTCAATATTGTTTGAAGCATTTTATTTCCCAAGGCTTCATTTTTGTGAAAATTCTGTTTGTAGCACCTGTTCACAATGAGTATTTCTCCTGCACACCTAAATTTTCTAGGGGAAACTAATAAATATGACCACATTGGAGCTCAGAACAGCTTGCTTGTGTCTAAACCCTATGTTCCTTTTAACTAAGCGGCTGTTGGACGCAAGGCCTGGGCCCTTGGCCAATGAGCTGGGCTCGTGTTTAGAGTCCTTTGTAGGAAATCATCCATGGCCGAGTCCCAAAGCCCAGCTGGTAGAATCAGCTTGTTGTTCTTCTGGTCTTTAGCCTGAGAGAAAAGCTACATCTTGTAAAAGATTCCTAACAGAGAGAGGTATTATGATTAAGTTTAACGAGAAACTCATTGATGGACTTGCGTTTGCTCTCTGATAACTCTTGTGGACAGTGACGTGCGTCCATTGCTATGGGTGCTCTACCCACCCTTTAGGGGCCTGTTACGCTCCAGATCTTTCCTGCTTCAATTGTATTTAGGGTAAAAGAAAATGCATGCCCTGATCTTTTTATAAGGAAGCAAGAGTATGGCATAGAATTAAATGAGATGCTGTCCACGTAGTACAATACTTGACAAATAGAGCTTAGAACAATAGCTCTTTTTGCCACTTAATGACCAAAATTTGATCGAATCAAAAGGAAGTGCTAAAACCAAAAACAAAAGAAACCTTCAAAATACATAAAGTTTTGTATTTTCGGTTAATTAAAGTTAACAAAAACAATTAGGAAGAGGAGCTAACTTAAGGTTGCCAATCTTTTTTCCCTAGTATTTCCTACCACTTATAACCATCAATTCTTAAAGGAAAGGACATTTTAATGTTTTAAAGGAGAAGGGACACCTTGTAATAAAGGATAATCCTTTAAGTTTATCACTATGGAAAAGTTCTGATTTTTCTCCTTTTTTCTAGAGTGAGGAAAATTGTGGGCAATATGGCTTTGAGGCTAAAGGCATGGGCTCTGGAGTCCATCTACCTGTCCAGCACCGCTCCTGACCTGACTCTGGAGCACGTTATTTTCCCTTTTGTGCCGTGGCTTTCTGATCCAAAGATTAGAGTTCATGTGGTCTACCTCAAGGGAGTGTTGTCAGCATAAAGTTATTTGTGCTGTGAGAACCTTGCCTGGCACATAATTAATGCTCAGTAAACATTAGCTATTAATGCGGTCTTTAGTGTGGCTCACCACAGATTGCCAGCTCTCCACCCTCCGGCACATGTAGGACTGTGCTTCTCAGCCACGTCCTCTCTTGTGGTCGGACGGGGCCATGTGACTGGTAGGCTGTGAGCAGAACTGACTTGAGTCGCTTTCGGACCAGAGGATTTAATTGCCAGTGAGACCCTTGAAACTCTCTTTTCCCAAGTAGGGCAGTCATCGGTAACATTTGAAGTGGAGGCTGCTCCCCAGCCTGGTCCCTGAGCCACCATGGTGAACAGAGTGCGGCCCCCACCCTCCGGCAGGTGGTAACACGCAGTAGATAAGAGGCAGGCCTTTGTTTTAAACCACGGAGATTTCAAGGGCATTGTTACCGATTGTCACATAATCTAGCTTCTCCTGACTGTGCAGTTATTAATAATATGACTAGTAATTTCTTAAAACAATATTTGGAAATAATTTGCCTAGATCAGCAGTTCTCAAAGCGTGGTGCCCTGAGACCTTTTGGGAGACCAGCAAGGTCAAAACTGTCTTCATAATGATAGTAAGATGTCATTTGCATTTCTCACTGCTTTGAAATTTGCACTGACCGTGCAAAAGTACCAGTGCGCAGCACTGCTGGTGGTGGCACCACACTGTATTACCAGCCACTGTGTGCTTCACTGCCCCGCGCTTCAGGAAGAACGCAGCAGTCTCCTTGGAGAATGATCTTGATGAAGCAGTAAAAAGTGTTCGTTGTATGAAATCTGCATTCTGGAGTAAGCATTTCAAGCATGTTTCGTGTGATGAAATGGGGAACAAGCACGAAGAACTTCTGCAGCGTGACAGTGAAGGACAGTGTCTCAGTAAAACCACATACAGGGAGCGCTTCGCATTGGGAGCTGAACTAGCTGCTTTCTTCCCATGGGGTCTCACTGTTACTTGAAAGAATGACTGATAAACGGTGGTTGTTACAACCTGTGTTTTTGTAGACATTTTTTGAAAATGCAGGGTGAGCTTCTCAAGTAGTTTCAAGAAAACAATTGACATTATTTGTTGTCAATGGTAAAACTTGAGCTTGCAAGCAGAATTTTGATTTTTGGAAAACTTGTGTTCACCAGCGAGAGCTTGATGGCATCTCAATACTTTAAAACTTTTCTCCTGAGATTGGTAGTGATATTAATAAATGTGATGTTTAAAATATTGTGTAACAAAATGTTTGGTAGGCTCAGTGAATCAATATTGTGACTAGTGTGTGATGCTACAAAATCATGCATAAGTAAAAGATCCATTCCAAAGGTCAAGATAGACTAAAGGATTTTATGTAACAGACCATGAAAAGTTTATTGGTCTGGTTTAAATTCTACATTGCAAGTAACCTTGAAGAATATCTCACTTCTCAAGTTTTGGTATAGTACCAGCGAAGAATATCCATAACTATCTGAAAAAACTATCGAGAAACTTCTCCCTTTTCAAACTGTGTGGTACTGGGTTTTGTTTACATCAGTCAAAATAACATACATCAATGGATTGAATATAAATGCACTTATGAGAATTCAACTCTTTTGTCTTAAGCCGGACATTAAAGAGATTTGCAATCATGCAAA
Organism: Carollia perspicillata; assembly: GCA_004027735.1. Lineage (NCBI taxonomy): Eukaryota > Metazoa > Chordata > Mammalia > Chiroptera > Phyllostomidae > Carollia > Carollia perspicillata. Next base: position 48,550 of record PVKM010000418.1, read on the forward strand.
ACAATGCCACTCTTCTCACCATTTCTTATTAATTTTGGAAACTGTAGTTATTTTGGCACAAATATTTATGTTAATTAACAAAGAATGAACCTTAAAATAAGTTAATAAGTGTGTTTTTGCACATTTTAAAAATGTCTCAATTTTAATGTCTAATGTGTTAAATACTGATAGACACAACCCACATATAACAAATGTGTTTTGGGTGTCCTCAATAATTTTTAGGAATATAAAAGGGTCCTGAGACAAAAACATTTGAGAACTGCCCATCTATCTTATTTTTAAGTCTTTCTGAAGAATATGACTCCAGGGTAGTGCCTCAAACTGTATCACCATGTCCTTTTCTTGAAAACCTGAAATCACGCCAGATGACACCTGATCGTTCTGCGAGGGATGAAGGAAAATACAAGGTTCTCTCGCGGGAGCCTCGCTGCTCCTGCTCATGGACCCAGGCAGGCCACTTAACGGCTCGTTACAGAGGGGCAGAGTTGCTCATTTGTGTGTCCCCTTCTGGCTGGAGTGGCCATATCCTGCACTCAAGGCTTAGGTTGCTTCCAAGGCAAATATTCCTGACTCGTAGGCCACTGGTGTGGGTTTGGTTTTTTTCCCACACTACAGAATCTTCACAATATAAGATGGGGAGAGGAGGCAGCTCATTTCAGGAAGCTAGAACCCGTGATCAAAGCATTTCAACCAAGAGCTGTGTGCAGGCTGGTGGTACAACAATAGAACAGGATTGTCTGGAAGAGAAATATGGTTTATGCAGCAGTTTTTGAGGGATTTTATTCATAGACGGTCTTAACTTACTCCGGTAATCAAACTCCCAAGTTCCTTTGCCAGGGGAGAGGCTTTTAAGCATCTTTAGATGTCACATAGTGCTGTCCAGGGTGTGGGAGATTGACAGGCAGGGACCTCTTTCTCCAGTAAGGTGCAAAGGGCCACAGCATTGCTGCACTACAGAGACCCACACAATGCTGATGGTTGGGGGCTCTGGGTCCTTAAGTCCAGGCCCCAGGACTCCCCCCTTCTCTCAGGAGGTACTGCTGGCACTTGGAAAGTTCCACTTTCATTTGTGAGATTCAGTCATTCAGCTTTCTCTGGGAAGTTCCCCACAAGTCATCCTAGGGGTCTTAGGAAAATGCCCACTTCGGCTTATTGTAATTCAGTCTCCCTGACTCAGTGAATTCCCTCCTTCTCTTTGCCACTTTGCCATAGATACAGACAGGCCCATCGCATACCCTGCCCTTTGGCTTCCAAACGAGACGCGCCTCTTCCGCTCACAGCTAATCCTGCACCTTTGCTCTTGATCCCGCTTCTCTTCCTTTCTTCTAGAGTGGACCTTGCTCTGTTTGTTAGTCTCTCACTGACATGTGTTTTCAGGAGTCTCCCTCCGTGGTCTCCTTCCTCAGTCTTTGCCCCTGGGTATGTTTCCGAGAAGCAGCCTGCTGTGGCAGGAGCCTGGACCCAGGCATCACACAGAGCTGGATCCAGATCTGTCTGTAGCCTGTCCTCGTGACGACTTTGGAAAAATGACGTAGGGTCTCTGCGCCTCAATTTCTTTATTAAATGGAGTTCAAATAGTACTTGCCTGATGGACTCATTGTTCAGAATACATCACAGTGTCAGACAGAACCTTTGGAGCTTGAGAATTAGCAGGCGAATCACAGGGTAGATAGAAGTTCGCCTGGGAGTCCAAGTGGAGTGGGGCTTGGAGAAAAGAAAACACAAGCCTTCCAGCGGGGCGGGGCTGGGGGGATGGGCGGGGAGGAGGCTCTGGTACTGTGTGGCCAGAGGCCTGCATGGGAGCAGGAAGTAACTTAAGGAGTGGATTCTACAGGTACAGTTTTGTCTGTTTATAGAGGCAGGTGGAGAACTCAGACAGCTGAAGGAAAAAAGAGTTAGCAGAGAAAAGATAAGGCTGATGATAATAATGAGTTTCTCTGAACCCCTCCTGATGACTTACAGCATCATCCCAACCTGGCTGACCTGAAGGGAACTTTTTTCGTCTACCATCTCAACTGCAAATTGAGTCCTTGATTGCCCATTGTCATTTTGGTCACATATTTAAAGTAAATATGAGAATGATAGCTTTTGAGTACTGGGATATTTCTGATTTTAGTTGGGCACAGTCTGCCCCCTACTGATCATTCTGGATGTTTTCAATTTTAATGGGTTCACTTGATATCAAGTGTTGGCATTGCCTTTGTCCTCAGGGACACATATATATATATGTGTCCCTGAGGACACATATGTTCCCTCAGGGAAATATATATATATATATATATATATATATATATATATATATATATATATATATATATATATATATATATATATATAGTGTGTGTGTGTGTGTGTGAGAGAGAGAGAGAGAGAGAGAGGGAATAAAGTCTTAATAAAGTCATTGCTGAAGACTGTTACATTGAATATATTTTAAATGTTTTAGCAGTGACTCAGCATTAAAAGCTGTACAAATTAGTGTGGCTGGGCCAAGAGTAATTTAAACAGAGCCCAGAACATGTATATAAAGACCTCCACCTCCTGTTGCTTGTGATTTGGCAAGATTTGTAATGATGGAGAACTTCTGAAGACCCAAATTGCAATGAGAAAAAAAGACATGCGTGTGTATTTAAGAAAAATATTCCACCACGTGAAAGCAGAGTGCATTTGGAGAGAGGGTGCCGTTCGTGGATCAGGAGAGGAGAGCAGGAGGGAGGGCGGACTGCAGGGAGCGGCACATTCGGGCCACACTCTGACCAGGCACCCGGGAAGGGAATTGGTGGCGCTCTCTCACTACTTTGTTTTCTTTAGTACAAACAAAATGTTGTTACATCCCCTGCCTCAGTAATAAAATCAATTAAAGATGGATATTAACTAAATAATTCATCGTAGACAAGAGATTAAGAATTCTTGATCTGGAAATGGTACCGTAAATGTTACACAGGAGACAGATTGGGTAAAACTACTTACAAAGCAGATTGTCACTTCATTTATGTAAGTTCCCAGAAGCTATAAAATCATGGCACCTCTATCAGCAGAGACAGTGATGTTACACTTAGACTGCTGTTGTTTTAAAATCTGTGAGGAATCTCCTTGGTTTTCAGATTATCTTGAAATTGTAGCTGTAATTTACCATGAGAAGTTTGGTGAAGATACCTGCCCAAACTGTTTTTTAGTAGTGTACCTGAATTTTGAGAGTCATATTTTATGGGTCTCTTCAGAATAGCTATGAAAAGTAAATGTCTCACGCATTCTTTATTTGAAGAAAATTTGATGAAGTTGGCCCTGAGACTACGCAGTTGCCACATCTCAATAATATGATCGAGAGTTTCCCATAATATGCCTTTTGTTGTAGCTCTAAAGCAGGGGTGTCAAACTTATTTTCACTGGGGACCACATCAGCCTCATGGTTGCCTTCAAAGGGCCAAATGTAATTTTAGGACTGTATAAATGTAACTACTCCTTAACTCGGGGCAAGGAGCTCGGCATTGCTGCCTGGTAGAAACAAGGTGCCGGGCTGGATAAAACAAGGTGGAGGGCCAGATTCGGCCCTCGGGCCTCATGTTTGCCACCTGTGCTCTAAGGCCAGGGTCAGCAGACTTTTCTGTAAAGTTCCATATAGCAAATATTTTAAACTTGTGGACCATATAGTCTCTGTTGAAGCTATAGCAAAAACACTGCCACTGTAGCAAAAACACTGCCATAGACAATAATTAAACAAATGGATGTGACAGGGTTTCAATAAATCTTTCTTAACAAAAGCAAGTGGAGGGCCAGATTCAGCCTGGGGGCCACAGTGTGCCTCTCTGTGCTCTAATGTAGAGCACTCTGGACTCTGGTAAACAAACGGTGAGGATGCCAGATTTGAGAATGGCTAGTAGAGATATTTACATCATAGCAGTATGCATTTCAAAAACATTTTGACAGTAACAATGGTAAATGTGAACTCTTTAACCAAGTAATTCCTTAGCATTTGGGATATTTGTATGTGACAGTTATCTCTTTCAAAGACCCAAATCTGTATATATTCAGTCTGAAAGGGGGGTAAATCTAGTCTATTTAGTCTAATCTATTTAGTCTAAATTTAGCTATAGCTTTGGTGTGAATGAAGCTATATCCATGGACTGAGTTTTAGAGAAGGGATAATTAACTCATACCTGCCAGGACTTCCACGCTTTTTGACTGAACAGACATTTCCCAAATAAACGACACATTTTTATCTCTTTCCAAATTTTTCCACAAATATTTACCCTAGAGTGCATAGGCTGTGCATGAGAATAAAAGTGAATTTCAGTTCCAGTTTTTGAAGAGGCTCATTATCTGAAATACCTTTCTTTAAGTGGCACATTTAACCAATTCTCTTTATAGTGAGCCAAAATTCAAGGCCACTTAAAAGTATAATAAACAAATAAATTGTGGGAGATTACAGATACCCAAAAGTTTACATTTGCTTACATTGAGGGCTGTTCACATCAGGTGCTGGAAGGGGAGGGTATAATGTTCCTCAAATTACTTAATATCAGACAAGTCTAAATCTACTAATTTCTGTATAGGGAAAGTACACTCACTAAATATACTTTCATTTCAGTCATTGCCTCAAAACCTAGCTAGTTTTTTAGTCTCTTCTTTTTCTTTTTAAGAGAATATATATATACACACACTTATGTATATATATGCATATATTCATATATATATATATATTCATACTGTTAATCAGGACTTTAGCTATCCATGCATAGACAAAGGTTGAGAGTCTATTATACTTTCATATTCCCTCAGTGGGAAAAGTATGTAACTATGATTATTCTTGGCATATGTAAGCCTTGTTGGAAATCCTTCCCATGTCCATCCCTGTATTCACTCTGGAGAGGAGATGGAGCCTGAGCAGCCGGTCTCCCCTCCGCGTTGCTAAGTCACACGCCTGAGGCCCACCTCCTGCACAGCCATGCTGCTCCCCAGCGCTCTGGGAGTTTCGCCTCCAGTTGTAAAAGCCCAAGTGAAGAGATGGCAAGACTGTTTGTTATTCATTTCTTAAAAAAAAAAAAAAGCATCTTACTCTGTTGAAGGTCATATACATTTCTGTGTACCTTGAAGGCTTCAATAAGAAGACTATTCTTCGAAAAAACAAACAAACAAAGCTAATAGAAATGAGAGATTTCTGTTATTGCTGCAGTTTTCATAAAACAAAATCAGCCTTAAATCATCAGCTCTTGTCTTTCTTTTTCTTAGAGGGTTTGAAAACCTGTTAAATGAATAACACAGTACAAATTAACTCATTTCTATTCATGAGTCAGATTATAAATCTATTAATTATATGTATTAATTTTATTAAATTAAATTCAAAAAGCTAGTGCATCCCATTTGTAGCTGAGGGAGAAGAGTTTTTCCCTTGTGTTGCAGTTCAGAAGTATTTCATATTTTTACTGTCCACGCACATCCAAATCATCTAGCCCTTCTAACCTTGACCTTCTTATTCCTTTTTTTTTTTGAGAAGTTTCTTCACTGTTTTTCTTTATTTGTTGTGAAGATTATTCCCAAGAGAAACTTCACAAAATTAGTAGTGTTTTATCAGACAAATGGGGACTTAGCAAGTTTCTTGGTGTTTGTGCTGCTTTGTTTTGTTTTTGAGAAATGAGTTCATTTTGCATTTATGAAAACATGTACATGAAGATGAATTTCTGGTGCCTCCTAAAAACACAGTATTAATTCAAAGACTCTCTGCAGTCCAATTATTCCAAATAGAGTTTCATCATACTGAGCATCAAACACATTCTCATCGAATATGTCTTAATGAGAGGTTGATCCCTCTGGCTAATGTTTTCTTGTGCATAAATTTCCCCTGGAGAACTGAGTTAAGGACACTGATTCTCATTCTAATAATTGGGAATGGAGGCCAAAGAGTTGGAATTTTACCATTTCCAATATTAGTGTGAATGATCTATCTTCCTTGGATTCTTTCATTTCAGACCTAATGGATTTTGAGTCAAGACCACATCTAATTTTCTATCTATCTGTGAAAATTAAGATAGAAGAAGCCACTGGAATGAGGGCTTAGATTGGGGAAAATATTAGGCGGGAATCATAGGAGGAGCCCTTGGAAAAAGCTATGAATATGCCCAAAAGCAACATGAAAGACAGGCAGGAGGCTGGGGGCACCACAGAAGCAGGTGGCCAGGCCAGTCTGTTTTGAATAAGGGCTTTTGGAATCTGTCTTCAGTCTGAGAACCAACAAAAATTCCCAGTATCTCTACCTAATTGGTGCTACTAAAAATGCAGTGGAACATTCTCAGCCTACAATGCCAAGGTCCCTGCAGCTGCGTGTGCCTCTGCACACACCTGTCACTCCAGCAGTAACACACGTGAGGGTGGGTGTGTCCCGCCCTGTGTTGATGAAGTCCAAATTTACACTTTGTTTAAAAACTGTCATTTGGACCAGATTTGGTGTCTACTTTAAAAAAATGTGTCAGGGTGAGATAACACATACAATAATTGTTGTGTGGCTTTTATTAAAGGTATTTCATTGTGTATCATGCTTTTCTGAAACAGAAATGTAAGATAAAATTGAATATTCGTGCTTTTTTTCATATTCATACAGATATGACTGTATAATGAAAATCAGTCGTCTGCCATGGGCGTAACTCTGCGTCCCTCGACAGTAAATATTTTCTAGGAGCAGAGGATTAAATGCGGAAATCATCTTCACAAACAATCTGGAAAACAAGGCTCTCGGTTTTGAAGAGTCCTTGATGTGTTGCCGGGCTTTGTGGTGTTTATGGACATTTAGATCAAATACAAATCAGGAAACTTAATTATAAAATAGCTCTAATCCTCCATAAGTGGATTGATTAAAATGTAAATTTTAATCCATTTATATTTATGCATTTTAAAATTAAATAGAGAAGAACTCTTGTTTCCTTCCAGCGAATCAAGAGCAAGCATTCAGGGCTGCACAGTGGAAATGTGGGAAGTATCATTCCGGTTAGGGGCTCAGCTGGTTCCACTTTGAAGTCGGTGTAATGAGCATGGGCAAATATAAATCACTAAAATGCTGAATTAAACACTATGTTTTCCTTTCATTGTGTTTAAGAAATAATTTAACATATCAGTTGATAGGGTAGCTCCACTTTAACTGATTCATTGTTTTGGAATAGCTATTGTCTGCTGGATGATGGAACCTAATACATTTTGTATAACAGCCTGGAGAGAACAATCTCGATTCCAGTGGGAAACACTATCAGAGCAATTTTTATGGATTGCCTCAAGCATTTTGGTAATGTCCAACCTTAATGATTGAGGAAAATCTTAGATGCTACCAAAAAACAGAAAAATCAGGAAAAGTAGACAAATCTTGTAAATCGAGCTGTTACATAATCACTCATTACACGCAGAGCACGCTCATGGTTTCTCTCTGGCAGAGAGCTGAGAACTGGATGTGGACCTGGTTCTAGAGGGAGAAGCATAGAGGCGGGTCACCAGGCCACTGAAGTTTGCAAGACTCAGCTCTGCAGTTCTACTTCAGACAGATAGAACCAACTGATGCAAGACAGGTGGTTGCTCCAACAATGGTGTTCGCCCTCAGTGCAGCACAGCCAAGTTAACTGAAAATAAGAGACATAGTTGCACTTCATTGAAAAAATTATCTGAGCTGATTTAGGCAACTAATGCAGCAGCTCTGCCAATAACGCCATTCTATTCAGTCATTTTGTTATAACAATGAGATGCTATGGGAACTTAATTCTTCTTTGTATCAGTTAGCCTGTGGTGAAATTGGTTTTGTTGTCCACTTCATTTAAAGTCACAGAACCTATCAACAAACTTAAGTGAGAGCTTACAGTACTAGTAATAAATCAATATGCATGGTTATCGTTAAATGTTTGGCACTCATCAAGGCAGAAAGGTAAACTCTGGACACGTTCTCCAAAGTGTAGACAGAACCCAAACATTGTGGGGTTTTCTTCAAACATACACATTTAACCTTACTTCATTATTTTCTTTTAGAGCTTGACATTACAAAACATAAAGAGACAATTTTAAGAGTTCTATATCATGGGAATTTAAACATTAAAAATATCCATAGCTTTGTAGGTTCAAGGTATAAAAATCAAAGTCAGATAATTGAAAATGTTTTCAGTATGGAAATTATACAATAAAATAAGTGGCAAAAGGACCTCATAGGAGCCATATGTTATTTCTTGTAGATTACCATTTTACTTTCAGGATCTCAACAAGGACCATGGTTTAAATGTTTTAAAACCATTTAGAAGTCGTTGAAGTTGACCTTATAAACTTCCAGCTGTGTGACACCCACCGCTCCTGAAAAGAGGGTGTGTACGTGCACACTCGCTCTCTTTCCCTCTCTCTCAGCTTCATAATATGCTTTACATTTTGGCTAATTTTTTTTGGTCTTTACACGAATGGTATAGAGCTTTAAGTAGATCACTGTTAGAGCCAAACCTGGCATTTAAGTCCCTGAGAAGTTCAAGTTTATTCTGAGAGAAATAGGGATTCAATGGGAGTAAAACTGCCAGTTAAAGAGAGACAGTATTTCTTTTTTAAAAAACTTTATCGAATTTATTGGGGCGACACTCGTTAATAAAATTACGTAGGTTTCATGTATACAGTTCTGCAGTGCATCATCTGTAGATTGTATTGTGTGTTCACCAACCCAAGTCGCGTGTCCTTCCATCACCATTTACGCCCCCAGCCCCCCACCTACCGAGGGTAGGTGAGGCCGCCTTAGCCTCTTTAGGGAGACCGTGCTTCTAAGCAACACGAATTCCGTATCACAAGAAACAGTGTCCAGATGGTCAGGAGATAAATCAGTATCTGAGAAAGATAATCTTTTCACATGGGCCAAGAAGTAGTTCCCTTCAAGTTAACCAAAGGAAAGATAGCCAGTATTCCATTACTTTTGCTAAATTTTTAATGACTATACACAGATACTGGTTAAAATTCAGAGCTTGTTTGTGTAGGATTCATAGAAAAGCCAACATATTACTATTCTTGCTTTAATAGCCCACTGAGCGTATTCCAGGAGACGGATGCAGTAGTCAGAGAAGTCCAGCTGGACCTGCACTGCTGCCTGACAAGTTTTCCCCAAGTATATACTCATTCAAGCCATGTCTTTCTTTGCGTGAAATCCTACAGGAATTTCTCCCATCGCATCAGATTTCTCGGGTTGGTACAAAACACCCTTTATGATCTGGCCTTAGCCCTGGCATTTATTACATTCTCCATAATTACTGGTCTCCTGTGTGTCTCTCCCACTATACGGTGACCTTGCAGAGTGTCTTACTCTACTCTCCCCAGTGTTAGGTGCACAGAGAGCCTCAGAAAGTATCGGCTGAGTGGTTGGACGGATACATGGAAATGCTGTGGTACTGCTAAGCCCTAACATGGCTGTTTTTTCCTCCCCAAGGACTTTGGCATTATGTTCCTGCATCACCTGGTGTCTATTTTCCTAATTACCTTTTCATACGTCAACAACATGGCTCGAGTAGGGACCCTGGTTCTCTGTCTTCACGATTCAGCTGATGCTCTCCTGGAGGTAAAAACTTTTTTCATCTTTAAGAGTACAAAATCTAGAAGGGAGGAAGATCCAAAGATCATCACTCCTTCTGTGTCATGCTAATGATGCTGGGGATAGTAGTATATGCCTGCTTTGAAACTGCAGAGTATTTCTTTGTAGGTGAAATTGGTGAAAGTTAGACTTTAAATTACTATATAAATCTTTATATAAAAATACTCATCATGCTAGCATTGTTTATTAATGGAATAATGAATACCTTTATTATTCCACACTTAAGAAATGAATGCTTCACATTAGGAAAAGTATTACTTGAATACATTTTAGTTCTGGTGTTATAAGTTTCTCACTGATTTATCAAAAAGTGTATATAATTCAATTTAGTTATTAGTGGGAGTTGTACATGCTGATGAAATCAGTTAGTAGTCATAGTTTTTATTGCCAGTACACATTTTATCTAGTTTTTTACAGTGAAAAGTATATACAAATTACAAGTTATATGAAAATTGTTTTCTCAGACAAATAAAAAGGTATCTGAGGATACACTGGTTGCACTTGGAATAACTTTCCAAACCATTGTCCCTTGGAATTATTAAAGTAGGGAAAAAAGAAAAATGCTTCTAGTGTCTTTCTTTGTTTCCCTCTTTCTTTTTTTTTTTCATGTCTTTCAAAAGATAAAATCCTCAGCAAAATTTTGATGTAGTATTTACTCCTAATTACACACTCAGTAATGTTATATAATTAAATAAAAGTTTACTTCACTTTAAACTAAGAATTTTATGTAACTTGTCAAAAATAAACTTACCAGAGTAAAAATTCCATGTAGAAGTGGGCCTTAGAATCCGTATCCTGATTTTTGATTCCTTCGTCCACAGTCTGCCCCTTTGAAGCATCTACTGTCACTGTGGATATAGAATAAAGGTGCCCTCAAATAATGATCTGTTACTGTAATAAAAGCAGAGATTTCCCATACCATGAAACTGAATCTATTATAAAAACTGTCAAGGTGTGATGTATATATAGCATTTTTTATTTTTAAAAATATTTTACTTATAGTAATTTTTAGAGAGGGGAGTGGAGGGAAAAAGAAAGGGAGAGAAATGTCAGTGTGTGGTTGCCTCTTGAGCACCCTCTACTGGGGACCCAGCCTGCATCCCAGTCATATACCCTAACTGGGAATCAAACCAGAGACCCTTTGCTTCACAATCCAGCACTCAGTCTACTGAGCCACACCAGCTGGGGCTATGTAGCACTTTTTAAAAAAAAAACTTGGTCCATGTAAGTTTATGAAACAGAAAAAATAGTCCTAATGGGCTAGGATATGTCAGACGATAGCTTGGCACTATGATTTTTAAATGCCTCATGGTAGGCTCTATTCCACATTTTTTTAAAGGAGAAATATAATCAGTATAAGGGCAACACCCTGAAAGTCAGTTACCATTTGATTAAATCCTAAGCATGCTTGAAAGTAGAAATTTATACAGCACTCTACAGTTTTGAAATCAGTCCTGTACAATCTGCCAATGCCAGTCTCTGGGAAAATGGCTGGCATGATGGTCAGAAGAGCCACAAGTCTGAACGAGTTGGTTGAATCGTCACGTACCACTTCAATCCAGAAAAGAAAAACAATCCAGAAATTCCAGCCACGTGGCTAAAAGCAAATGTTCTTCATTACCTGGATCCTCTTTGGTATTGTAAAATATTTCCTGATAATATCCAAATAATAAGATGTGTTGACTGTCAGCTGTTCAAAGTGGAAGCTCTGCCTCAGGCATTTCCAAAAAAATTGATGCTTAATGCTTTTTTATTGAATGCTGGTGAATGAATATATATATATATATATATATATATATATATATATATATATATATATATAAAATTACATGGCTGCCTAGCCAGAAGGAGGCTAAGATGCTTTTTCTCAATATAATGTGTGGTGGCATGCCCAAAGTATTCATAGTATTAAAAAACTTCCACTCAGTTGATTGATATTTCCCCTTAGGAATGAGTTCTTTCATAGCTTTGTGTTTTACTTAAAGCTATTAAATTATAACTTCTATGGACACTGTCAACAGTCTTTCCAAGTTGACTCAGCTAATTCAACTTTCCATTAAGTAGAACATAATGTTATGAATTCAGAAGGCATCTTCAAGTTGTCACCCTGTGGGGAAGGTGCTTATGAATTCTTGGTGAAAATGTAAAAAAGAGGCGACCAATCAAAATTATGTTTTCAGTGTCACTTGTTTTGATTTAGAATCATCCGCAAATAGATGATAGAGAAAGGGATGTGATTTCCTCCCTAGACTAGCTTACAGTATAAAAACTAGTCACTTAGCCCCAGCTGGCTCAGTGGATTGAGTGCTGGCCTATGAACCAGAGTTGCCAGTTCAGTTCCCAGTTAGGGCACATGCCTGGGTTGTGGGCCAGGTCCCCAGTGGGGGGCATGTGAGAGGCAACCACACATGATGTTAATCTCTCTCTCTTTCTCCCTCCCTTCCCCTCTGTCTGAAAAAAAAAGTTTAAAAAATAAATTAAGTTATATCTTTTAAAAAGTAGTCACTTAAATCACTGCCAGAAATATTAGAGTACTTCTTACAGACACTTGCAACATTAGTGACTTTCATCTAGAAGATGGCCCATTCATGTAACATTGAAAATTATACCTAAATGGAGTGATTGAAAAACCATGATCTTGACACATTCTTCATTTCTAAATTTATGTGAATAAGTCAAAAACTACCTCCCCAGAATACTCCTTACGCCTATTTAAAAAAAAAAAAACTATAATTCTAAGTAGAAAGAAAAAATACAGAAAGACTTCATATATTCTATATAAATTCTGTTGTCTTAGTGTTTAGAACTCATTAAATGTCTAAAGGATTCTACAACATGATCTGTTTTGACCCGTTGTGTGAAATTCCTGTTCTGGTATGGTTGGCTTGCTAATATCATCTATAATGCAAGAATTTTCTAATTTTTCTATTTTCCTGAAATCACGCATATAATTGAATTTTTCAGGTTGCTGAATATTTTATTAAATCTGTGACAGTCAGTAGTTCTACTTATGGCTAATGCTGCATTTCACTGGACTTATGGGTAATTTATGAATACTGATGCATGACATTTCAAAGTAGCAGGCAGTTTTATGCATCTAATAAGTTATAAATTATAGGAGACTCATGCATATTCAAAGAAGCTTTTTCTTTTTCAGTTTAGCTAAATTAATATGTCATATTCCTTCCTTTCATAGGCTGCCAAAATGGCAAATTATGCCAAGTTTCAGAAAATTTGTGATCTCCTGTTTATTATGTTTGCCATGGTTTTTATCACCACACGACTGGGCGTATATCCTCTCTGGTGAGTACGCCAGTCTTCTTTCCGATGGAGCCTCCTCTTCCAGATAGGCTTTGTCAATCCTTTTCCTTTTGAATTTTACTCCAATTTCTTAGTAAGGGAGGGAGTAATAGTGTAATAACTACATATAGTGTCAGAAGGGGTCCTAGACTTACCTGGTTTATGATTTGAGAGCTATATGTTATATAAATGTTTAATCACTATGTTGTACACCTGAAACTAATATAATATTGTATGTTACTATAATTGAAAAAAATTATTTCAATTAATAATTAAATAAATTATGTTATTTTGTGAGGAAGGGACTCAAGAAACAGCTTGGTTTCTTCTTCCAGAAGAGGGTCGCGCCCTTTACTGACATTTCCCCCAGGACAGTTAGAGGAGATGTGGCTATGTAGGTTGTGAAGCCACAGAAAGCTGTCTTCCATTTCTGGGGCCAGTCTAAAATAGGATTCAAAAAGCTTAACCACGAAAGTTGGCATTAATAAAGGAAATACGGCGTTGCAACCAGTTATCTAGCAGAGATGCTCTGTACCCGGGGTCCTCAAAGGGTTGTCTCCAGACTAGCAGCAACAGCATCACCACAAACGCAACTTACTGGGCCCCCACCCAGACGGACCGATCCCAGACTCCGAAGAGGCCTGGCCCTCCGTGTTTCCAGGGCCTTTCTGCTGATCCTGCTCCGCCCTCAAGTCTGAGGACCACTCTCCTACATAATTCCACCTGTCAGCTGCATTTATAGCTAACGCAGATGGAAGGAATAACCTAACATGAATCCCTAAAACTCTCTGTGGCCCCCGAATGTCTGGGTGTGTTTGTTTTGTTGAGAACTAAGTAAACAATATGACAGATTTTGATGGAATTTGATCATCCTTTCTATAGAAAATAGATTCACTGTCATTAATCAATTTTTGGAAGGCTATTACTTGAACTAGAAAAAAAATGATCCCTCCACATCACTTAAAGTCTACCATTGACGGCAGAATTTTTTTCCATTTTGAGAAATTGATTTCAATGGAAAATTAAAGCAGTGGAAATGGGAGACAGCTGAGAAATGAAGGGATGCAGTAAGACCTTGCTTTTCAGCCCCATAGGAGAATAAAGTTGGGGCTTTTAAGTGAGTAACATCTATCACTGGAGTTCCATACACAAATTAACCTCGCACACATGCATGTGTGCACACATGCAGCTTCTCCTCAAGGTGGCAGCCCTTTTGGTCATACTTGGTGTGAGAATCGTTGCCCGGCAGCAGCACTGTGTGGAGCCAGCGGGCATTCAGAGTATCTCGTTGTAGCTGAATACAGTTGTAACGGGGAAACACTGAAGCAATTTTTAGTATAATTTGTCTGGGACTATTTCAGGATTGGGGAACCTTTCAAGATTATTAGCAGAACTAGTGATATGAATTTAAGTAAAAGAAATTCAAGCAAAATCTAGGAATTATATCTCAAAAGAATATTAGGAAGCTTTTCCTGCTTTATGTTTCTGAGAACCTGAGTTTTAAAGAAATAAGCTTCATTCTCAAGTACTTTGATTTATTTGTTTTCCTTTAAGGGTAGAATTAAAATTGAGATGTACCTCTTCTCCTTCCTGGTAGTTAATGTATAAAAAAAAACTATTCGTGTGTGTACATTAATGAGTTACCTAGAATATAGACCCCAAAATATAGAAAGTATGTAATGCTACTAATGAGATACCTCATGAGTGTGTCTGGTATCATGGCATAAAGTAGCTCCTTAGAAAAATCCTCGTAATCACATGCAAAACCAAAGCTTATGTTGCATTGCTGTAGGGCTTCTGCTACCATGCCCCTCAGTGCAGGCAATTCAAAAGGCAGCCTGAGAAGAGAAATATTTTATTGTTTGTAATGCGAGAAATATTTATATACCTGCCACCTTTGCAGTTGCTCACCCAGGTGTAGCTGGGCACCTGTAGTTTTCAGATGCGTCTGTAAGTCATGTTAGTGCCTGGATGACCTTTGTTTTGACCCTGTTTCAATTACTAGAGTGAAATGGATATTGTTAGTATTTAAAATTATGATGCGAATGACAACAACAAATAGTGTTTCAAATATTTTTGTTAATGCTGTGAAATTGCTCCAAAGTTCCTTTTAGGTGGGGGAAATCTTAGAATTAGGAGGGACTCTGTGGGTTACTGGCTCCACAGTCTTCTCCCACTTCCTCTTCCCAGGCTAGGAATCTTTCTATCACTTTCCTGATCAGAAGTACTGCTTTATAAGTCAAAGGAGAAGTAGTTTCTTGTTGTGAAACAGAAACCTGGGTCCTTCTAACTTCTAAGCTAGAGTAGTTCTAACTCTGCTTGAGAACCCTCTAAAATTGTACGAAAAACATGTATGTGTGTAATGTTTTTCCTGGGGGGTGGCTGGCCCATGGCTTTATCAGATTCTCAAAGAGATCTGGGACCTCTACCCTCCTTGAAAACGTGCCTTTGGAAAAGAGAGTCAGTATATGCTACCACTCCTAATGGAAAAATCTTAAGAATGTGAAGATTTCTAGTTTATCATTTGTAAGCTTTCCCTTCATCTGAAAGCTTCTTTAATCCCTTCATTTGTTCCTGCTTGCAGTCCTCCATTGTTTCCCAGCATTCCTCTTGTCCTGATGTTCCAAATGCGGACTGGCTGGTACAGATGTAAGAGAACTGAGAACAAGCTGCATTACTGCATTTCTCCTGATGCAGCTTGCCCCGCACTGGCTTTACGAAGCCTTCACTCCGTGCTGGCATGGCCCCATGAATAATCCGAGCCACCGCAGACTTGTTCTTCCTCCTCCTAAATTCACTTCATTGTTGTGCATTTTTATTTCTAACTATGATTTATTTGTATACTTTATTATACAAACCACATTTCTTCCTGTTAGATTCATCACACTGTTTTCAGATACTCTGTTCTTACAGCCCCTCATAGTAGGGCCTTCTGAGCTACTATGATTCCTCCACCTTTATGCTACTCGCCTGTGTGCCATTCCTGCTTCCCTCAACCCACTGCCAAAAACGTTGCCACGGAGGAACCCCTAAAACACGGCTGAAGGATTTCCTCATGCTGACCTCAATTTCTCAACCACCAGTCTTTCTTTATGTTTCTGTACTTATTAAAGTCTTAAAACTGCTGATACCATGCCTGCTATTTCTCCACATTTTTAATGTGTAATAAAACACTTAAGAAAGGTCAAAGATCTTATGAAAGTCAAGATTTACTCTGTGTTTACTCCACATCCTCTGCACATGTAGAGGCAGGGTGAAAAAGAATACGAGTCCCATCGGGCATGACTTGATTTTAGGAGACCTTGTTGGCTCCCGGCTCTTTTAAGTCTGAGGACTCACCACCGTGTGTTCGATCACCCGTCCGCGACGCTGAGCCTGCCAGTCTACAGCTTCTGCTCTTCGCCTTTTCCACGTGGTGTAGGTGTGGACAGTTAACCTTCCAACAAACTACCATTTTTAATGTACACAGTGCATTTATGGGGCATTTGCAGTGTGACCAGTACCAGGTTGGGTGCTGCAAGTTCAGGTAGACAATAGGGCTTTCCTCGGAGCACTTGCAATCGAATCCCTCCAGGCACCTTCAGTATTCTGGTTTATAATCTGAGGGCCTAGAGATTATTTGGTTTTTTGTGGCCATATATTGGAGATAAAAAATGTAAATGGAACCTCAATATTACATGGTTGGGTTGAGGTACACTAAGGAGTTCCATCGGCTGATAAAGCCGTAAAGATAGAGCTTGTGTGTGTGACGCAGTCGTGGGTGACTGGAGGGAAAGTGCGGGACGTCGAATGGACCTCAGTTCTAACAGGCATTTTATCTCATTTCTCCTTCAAATACTTGTGCTTCTGCTGGAAGAAGACAACAGTTGTGCCTTTAGTTTTCCTTTAAAAAACTTCCTTTAGTTTTCCATCCAGTCACTTTGGAATCACTGGCCATACCTTTCGTGTTTCTCCTGACTATGTTCCCATGTGAGCCGTCAGAATTTTTGTAACTCATGCTTTTAATAACTCTTGGTGCATCCTCTGCTGTGTCTCTGGTCCACTTGTGTCTTTGTCGCACAAGGGCAGCATATACACATGAGCCGCCTTCTCAGAACCGTGCACTGCCCAGACTTCTGTTTTGGTTTCAGTATAGCCTTTTAGAACAGCAATGCCCAGTAAAAATATAACTCAGGCTTCATAGTAATATTAAATATTCTAGTAGCCACATTAAAAAATAATAATTAAAATGTGACATGCATTTAAATGTTTTATATAACTCAGTATATTCAAAATAATATCATTTTCACATGTAATTCATATTAAAAACTGAGACACTTGTATTCTTTTATTAAATACTGAATCTTAAAAATCGGGTAGGTGTTTCACATGACTGCATCTATTCAAAGGTCTACATAGGTTAGCCCTTACATTGTAACTGGACAGTCAGTGATTTGATCCTTTTTGATGGTCAGCCTATCCCGTCATTGTAAACTGTTCCTGTTCTCACTGGTCTGCATCTGTCTTCCGTCGACTCCATCCATGTGTAAGCTCTATGCCCCTAACTTCCCATGTTTTATGAAACTGTGGTTCCAATTGGCATACAGTAGACTGTGCTCAGTCTCATTATAGCATCTGTCATAATGCCTTGCTCCCAATGGCTACTCAGTAATATTTGTAGTGCAAGTTAGGTACTCTTTATTCTAAATGGCCTCACATCTGTCTTCCTAGTTGAGCTCCTTAAATCATTGTGAAGTGAATAGGTGCAGTTTCTCCCGTATTTAACAGAGAAAAACCATTTAGTCAATGATATACTAGTCTCTCTGGACGCTGGTCTCCTGATAGCAGTTCAATTCAGCAAGTACTTACTAAGTTCCAGTTGTTCTCCCTACA
Organism: Carollia perspicillata; assembly: GCA_004027735.1. Lineage (NCBI taxonomy): Eukaryota > Metazoa > Chordata > Mammalia > Chiroptera > Phyllostomidae > Carollia > Carollia perspicillata. The sequence continues at coordinate 66,299 of PVKM010000418.1, forward strand.
ATATAATATTATCATCTTTAAGAGGTAAGCCATAAAGCTAGTAATAAATATAGTTTTTGATAGTTATCACATAAAAAAAGAGTCATTTTAAAATAATTGCCCTAATCATTCTGCCCCAGCCAAAACACTGTATCGTAAGAATCACCTCTCGGCCACCCATTAGAATCTGGTAAAAAAAAAAAAAAAAAGCCAAATCCACAAAGATCTTGAACGTGAAGTAGCTCAGCGCAGTCGGTAGAAAGGGGGCGTGCTTTGAGTCATGGGTCTCCCCTCACCGCGTGTCTAAAGACCAGGTGTTCAACTTCTCTGCATCTGCACCCTCAGCAGAAAAATGAGAATAATAGCAACTGTTTCACCTACCTTACCAGGAAATGTTAAGGATCAAATGAAGTACTATTTGTAGCCGTGATCCATAACTATAAAGTACTTCATAAATATTAAGCATTTTAAAAATAAATTGTTAAAGATGGAAATTCCCATTGTGGCCCTGTAGTCAGAAATTTTTATTATATTTTATAACCTCTAATTAGTCTAGATTAATGAACTATAACTGTAGGTATTTGGAAATAAAATTTCAAATTCCCTTTCCAATTATGAGACTTGAAAACTCTGGTCTTAGTCACTTCTGTTCTCCGTACTCAGTAAGCATGTATAGGGTTCCCTTATTCCCTCAGATCCTAAGTGACCGTCCCTATCCTCAGCCACCACAAATGACCGGTACTATGCAGAGAATCTCCCAGCACTATTTTACCACAGCAGCGTGGCTATTAATTATATGCTTTTCTGAATATCCAATAAGATTAGTCTCAGAGTTCACAAATTTGGAGAAGTTAGATTTTTTTCTCTCTCTCTAGAATCCCTTGATGGATTTTTCTCTGAAATTTTCCTTAGTGCTGGTTTGTGTTAAATATATTTGAAAGACAAACTATGAAACCTGGAATCTTTGGCTATTAGGTGCCTGGGCATGTTTTTAATAATACATATATTAGCAGCAGTAAATACCTTTTTAAGGTGGGGTAGAATAGGTGAAAACAATGTCTCTTGAAATGTATTATCTCTTCATATGAACATAATAATTTTAATATAATTTCCAGGTTGAAGGTCTAGACCAAGAGTCAACAATCTATGGCCTGTAGGACAAATCAGCCCATCACCTGTTTTCATAAATAAAGTTTAATTGGAATATAATTTTTCCCATCTGTTACATATTGTTTTTGGCTGCTTTCTGCTACAATGGCTTGAATAGTTGGGACAGAATATATGGCCCATTAATCCTAAAATATTTACCAGCTGGGTCTTCATAGAAGTTTGTCAACTCCTGGGCTAGAGCATTAAAAATTAGCCTGATGAGTAGCCAATGGAGTGATGTATTAAATGTATTCAGCCTTAAAGAACACATTAAATGTGTTCTTTAGAAGTACTGCCCACCTAGGCCAAAACACCACTGTTCTTAATATTGTCTCTAGGGGTGCAAGGGGGCAGACTGTCTGTCAAGGGGGCTTTTTCTTTTTCTGACTTGAGCCAACAGAAAAATGTGGTATGCTAGTAACTCTCTCTACACAGAATTAATGTCTTGAGTGATCTTTCTCTCCCTCCCTATCACCGCAGAGAATCACTTGCTGGGAAAAGAGGAAAAAAATTAAAAGATAATTTTCTCAAAGTATTAGAAAAAATTCAAAATAGATGGCCATTACATCTATTTCAAAAATATCTAGTATTGTAATAAAGTCTAATGCAAAGGTCGGAGATTTGAAAATTGTATATTTGATCAAGTTTCTCACCTACTTGAAAATGATGCTTGGTGGGAAATACTGTAACAGGTGAAGAACCCACACCAGCTCTTTTCCATTCGCTCACACTCTGTGAAGTGCAGGTGTATGTGAGGCTAGTCGTCTCTTCCAGCTCTCAGCCTCGCCTCCTGGACTGTGGTCCTGTCAGGGTTTCTCCTGCCAGTTTGCCTCCCTGTCCAGGTGAAGCCCCTTTTCGACAGTCCTGAGCTCAGCCTGGGCCCAGCTTCTGCCTTTCCATTGCCTACTTCCCAGTCTGGACCAGTCCCTGAGCCATCCCAGAAACCCTCCCTGCAGAATCCCAGTGTGCAGGGCTCGATGGCACTGTAGATGGAGGCCACCCTGGCCGTGTCCTTTCATTCTCAGAACTTCATCCATGCCTCTGACTGTCACCTCTGGGATGGCAGTATAGCCAAGGAGACAGAACCACAGCATCACGAGCATCCCTGGAGTCACCTTATTCTTTGGGAGGACATAGCTTATCATGTATTATTATTCAACCTTTTATGTCTTTAGGACAAGGGAGCAAACACTTTGCAAATTGTTCATAGGGAAGGGGCCCCTTATTCTTTATACATCTCTCCAGTGCACTTCACAGCAAGCCTGCCGTGTGTCAGGCACAATGTGGGTGAGGGACGTAGACACTGATTAGGTCGTGAGCCCAGGAGCAACCAGCACTGCATCAAAAAATATTTGTTAGGTGAATGAATGAAATCTTAGAACTCCGCATGCATTTAGGCACAGTCACGACTGAGACTTTGCAGCCCACGTGTATCTTTCCTTATGATACACAATAGGCCAGTCAGAGAAGACAAAGAAGACAATGACTCAGTAGCTTTCAAAAGCAGGAGCATTTCAGTCACTGAATCATTTTGCTCAGAACTTGTAGCCAGAAAGTTGTGCAATTATTTCATAAATGCAGCCTTTGTCCTCGGCAGATAATGAAACAGAAATGCTTAATTATAAATACAGGAGGTAAATATATACATATATATGCATATATAAAGAAAATTGTAAAACAAGTGGATATGCTGAAAATGCAGACTGTGACTAGGAGGCTGGTCAAGGGTGTGGGGAGTACATGTGGCATGGTGGCTCCTGACTAGTGGGGCGCGAAGAAGAAAGGAAGTTGTTGAGAGGTTCCAGGGCAGCACAGGAAGAGAGCACCTGTCCACGAGAAGGAGGAATAAAAAGAAATAGAGCGTCTTTCCTCTATCCATGGGATGACCCAAGAAAGTGAGCAAGAAAACACCATCCCAACCTAGTACTTTTTAATGACATCTGAGGGCCCTGGACAGTTCTTTGTTCCCCCCACCGTCAGGGACTTCTCGCCTGGCGTACATCAGTGTCAGGTTAGGTGCCAACGTCAGATTCATAGCGAGCTCTGCATCTCTCAGAGCAACTTGCCCAGTCCAGCTTCACTGTCTTAGATCCTTGTTTTTCAATGGATAGCATATAAATGCACACCTAACTTTCACAGACACTGCTGTCTGATACGACTCTGTATTCCATGCAGTCCCAACTGGTGCTTTAAGTAGAGTTGTCAGAAAATAATCTGTAATTTGATTTGTTGATTGCTAATACATGGTATTGTGATCTTTGAGTTATATATTTAGTGGTTGTGATGACATGTAGTATGAAGCATTCATTGAAACAGTTATCAAAACATGTTTGAAGAAATGGTTCTGAATGCATTCCACTTTTTAGTGGCATATAGCAACGATGAGACTAAAATAATTCCAAGTGGTTTTAAATTCTGAAAGATAAAAAGTTACTATTTTGGTTATGTAACATTTTTAATTTGTCTTTTTAGTTGAAATGTAAATAGAGTAAAATACATTTAATGAAATGGAATAGTCTATTGACTGTAATTTTACTGCCCGGTGGTATATGCTAATCAAATAAGGAAATATTTGGGATTATTTCCCAAAATAGCCTCCATGGAGCACCCTGGGTCACCTCTGTTCCAGCCGTGCCTCCTGTCTTCTCCACTGCTGTGTTCTGCAATCATAGTTGGTGGTAAGGATGTGAACTTGAAGCAGTGCAAGATTATGAACCATCAAATAATAGTAGAATGTTTTTCAGTGACTTTTTATTATGCTTTTTGACTAACAATAAATGAACAAAAGAAAATAAGGAAAATTTTCTGGTTACCATTATGTTAACCTGGGTACTTCCACTAATCAAGATTTTAGTCCAACAATTGTTCTTGTTCTTATCCCATTGAATCTCTTATCTCTTATCCCAAGAGATAAGAATGTCTTACCTCTTATCTGCTACTGAACTTGGCAAAGACCTTGATAAAGCAATTAATATTTTAAGTTGATTAATTAAAGTACCATGTGAACACATCTCATTCAGTCAATTCGGGAGCTAACTAGAAACACTGAAGAAATTTTCCATTGTGTACAAGTCTCTTAAATTACCTCCCTTTCCCAGAATACCACATTATGTTAGGGGCACAACTTGCAAAGTCAGCAACTTATTTAAAAGGGTCAAAACCCTTTCCTATACATTAAGTCTACAATATCTTCCAGAAATAAGCCAGGTGCCTCACAAAATAGGTTAAAGCTGCCGAGATGAAGCACAGAAGAAAGAGCTTGACTGTCTCTCTGAGCAGTGAATTATTCATGGAGCTCGTGCCTGTCTCCTTTTCCTAGCCATATAGTTGCATTTATTTCAAATTGTGTCCCCCCCACCCCAGTCAAAATTTAATTAGATGTTTGAGTCCCCTACTTTCAATAGCAATCACGTGGCATTTTCCTCAAGCGCAGTTCTGGTGCTATTGTTTGATAATTATTCATTTCCTTGTCATGGGTCTCCACTCAGAAGTGAGTTACAACAGGATTGGGACCATGTCTCACTCTCCCCCTCAGACCCAGTACTGTGACAATACCGTAGGCACTGTGAGTTTGCCGATTTATCTTACAGTACATCCCGAGGATGTATTCTAGGTCTTAATTTGGAATTCACTTTCGTAAAGGTATTCTCCCCAGGCAGGTAGTTTGTTTACTTATTGCAATGTGACAGAATATCATTCTTTTTGTTTTCTTTCTCCCTAAGCCAGGGAGAAATATTCTGAATGCCAGAGTAATGCTTATTTAAATTCCCTCTTCTCTTAAGCCACATATTCTAACTAATTCCCCAACCATAAGTTGCCTGCCCCAGCATGCGGTCCCTTAAAGCTAGTGCTTGGAACAAGCCATCTTTCAGGCAGAGTGTAAGGGACCAGACTTTGGGTGGCCCACACTGGATATACTGACTTGTGACTTTGTGACTTTTCTTTTTTTTAAAGCTTGATTTCTAACCATTCCTCAAAGATTCAGGGAAGATGATGAAAGCTTACCTCATTCTGGAAATAACTGCATGCACAACTAGGATCATTGTTTTTATCTTCCGGCCCATTTTCCTTCAAAGAGGTGAAATAAAGTGGTGTTTTATTGTGCATATATTAGATGGATAAAGATAGATGGATATATATTTTATATTTTTTTGTTTTTTATTTTCTTTTATCTTGATCCTCATCCAAATATATAGCCATTGATTTTAAAGAAAGAGGAAGGGAGATAGAGAAAGAAAGAAACATCAGTGTGAGAGAGGAACATCATTTGGTTGCCATGACCAGGGACTTGAACCTGCAGCCTAGGTGTGTGCCCTGACCAACAGTCAACCCGAACCTTTTGGTGTATGGGACAATGCTCCAACCAGCTGAGCCATCTGGCCAGGGCTATAAATGTGTCTTATATATTTACCATATATAAACATATATCTCATTTATCTATATCTAAATAACTATATATTTATACATAAATATATATTATTTATTACACATATATTTATAGATATAAATATATCTTAAGTAAATACATATTATTGATATTTATATATTCTATTTATGTATATCATTAGTGAAGCTTTTGCTTACTCTTATCAACATCAAATAAATACCACAGCAGCTGCTTCCATAGTTCCTGGGGCTTTTCTTTTTAGTAATTAAAAAGTGGAGAGACTATTGATTGCTGCCTGCTTCAAAAGGTATAAAAGGAATAACAGTGAGCAATGTATTTTCCACAGAAATTGGCCTTACTGGCTTTGAGATTTCAGGTAAGGCAATTCCCTTGCATGTACACGAAAGCCTAACAGTTTTATTCAAACTGTACTTGGCTGACTTTTTGTGCCTGGAGAGTCTCTATACTACATGTGGACCTCAGGCGTGAGCACCATCATTTCTCACCATGCTCAGGGTATGCTTCCCTGGGACAGTGTCTTGAGAACCTTGAGAAATAGCCAGTAGGTTTCCGTACCACTTGAGAACCGGTCCAGACCGTTTCCCCTCAGCAAAGCGGGAAGAGGGGTTAGTTTCTTCTTTTCAAATTAATGCCGTGTCCCCATTCTGGTGTGCGGTGATGACTTGCTGCTCCTTATTGTTTCTACATCCAAGAAATCTTTAGCAGTAGAAACAATGCACTGTCCTTATGGAGAAAGGAGAAAAAATGTTTGGCAGCAAGGTATGTTAGTTACTAGAACGGTCTTGTAACAGTGATTATCTAATAGTCGAATAGCAGTATATAAAGTTATTTTTTTCTAGGGTATACACAGCTCACCTCCAGCACAGGAGAAAGGTTAAGTACATTTATATTGAATTCTTCCACCAAGAACAAAAGACCTGGATGATTTTGAAAATGAATGGAAATGTGGTGGTGAAGGGGTCGTCAGTAGGGGTAACAGGGATCTCACTCAAGAATCTGAATTGAAACAAACACATGTGATAGTCATCTTGTCTCGTGACTAGTGTGGCTTGTTTCAGGAAAGCTTCTCAGGCCTTCTGTTTGAACCAATGAGGGAAAAAAAATCATTGATGATAGTTTATATATTTTAACTGATGTTCAGAAAAAGGAAGGAGCTTACAATATCAAATACTGCAAGGGGGGTCAAGACAAATGAGACCACTAGTCATGTGAAAGATACCTGATGGTCTCTAGTTTCCTTAACTAGAAAACCAGGTCATATCTGACAACATCTTGGAATTCCGTTGGATTTGGGTGAGAGGTTCTGGGAATGAGAACAGAGCTAGGACAGGACCTCATTTCCCTTTGAGCCCATTGTCAGTAAACTGCAGTCACTTCCTGGGGACCTTGACCATTGAATGCCAATGATTCAGTTTATGTATCATGTTGTGACTGTCCAAATTGGCATATTGACTCTCTGAATGGGTAGTAGCAAAATTCTCCTGGTGACCTTGGAGCCACAAATCAAAAACTATAACTATTTTCTGTTGTATAAGACCTCAGAGAAAACTGACACCGAGAAAAGTTAAATGACTTGTCCAGGGCCACAGTGAATTTTCTTCATGATCCAGAATAGAAATATGACCCTGGCTGGTGTAGCTCAGTGGATTGAGCACAGTCTGCGAACCAAAGGGTCATCAGTTCGATTCCCAGTCAGGGCACATGCCTGGGTTGCAGGCCAAGTCCTCCAACAGGGGCCACATGAGAGGCAATCACACAGTGATGTTTCTCTCCCTTTCTCCCTCCCTTCCCCTCTCTCTCTAAAAATAAATAAATAAAATTTAAAAAAATTAAAAAAGTTAAAAAAAATAGAAATACATATATCTTCTGTTTACTAGTGTTCTCTCCTATAATTAATTCTGCATAGGGAATCAATAAGGCAGTGTAGTCTGAAGACGAAAGGCATGAACTAGGCTAACTGTGGCCTTAGCCTTGGCTCTGCCACTGACTTTGGGATGGCTCAGTATCGCTAGGCTTTAGATTCCTTATTGGTAAAAAATTTCCAGTTCAATATATTGGGTCTGAAAGAATGTAAATCAGCTTCAAGGACTAATTGAAGTTAAGTACCAAAGGTCCAGGCTACCTAGAATTTCATCAGCAATTAGGGGATTGTAGAAGGAAGAAAAATCCCATCATTCCACATGTTAATGAATTAACCACTTAAGGATTAGCGCCCTCTCAAATATTCCTCTCCTGCCGTTAGTGCCTTTCGTATCAGTCTAGTGAGATGAAAGAAGAATGTAAAGCAACACGAGTCAGTTACCCAGGGAAACTGTATGTGATTCACGATACGCAGGAATTGTATGAGGTCAGTGAGAGTGATGCTGGAGCTCTGCTGAAAACGTGCCAAAGCCATTGCCAAAGGAGGACGTGGCGGACCATCTAACAACTGAGAAATGGGAAGATCCACAGGGATGGGGACGTGACAAGTACTTCAAAAAAAGAAAGATACGAATTTCAAAGAGTTGTAAGGGAAAATGTTGAGGCCCTCAAATGTTCTTGCATCTTCTTTTAAAGAGTCATGTACTACACCACTCAATTTGGAGGACAGTTTTATAACCCTGACAGTTAACATTTGATTCATTTTTAGTTTGCTCTAAGAATTAGAACATAGTTGCAATTATAACCTAAATTGGATCACATGGAAGATGAAAGAAATTCATTTTTATAAATTTTATCTTATTTCTCAAAGTGAAAGTCTTTATGGGCCCTTTTATTCACTGTTTTCTTTGAAATTTATATTTTGTCTTAAGTGGATTCACTTTAAATAGCTGTTTCTTGGTGGCAATATTGATTTGAATGGGATGACCTCCTGGACTCAGAACTTCAAGTGAGTGCAATGTTGCTCTAACTTTCTAAATCTAGTCAGTATTAGCCTAAAAATAGAATAAAGAAGACAAATGAGCGGGTCTAGCAGGGAGGGATTGTTGGGTGTTCGTGGCCCACCTCCAGCCAAGCAGGCCAAGGGGTCTTTTTGCAACAGGGCTCTCCGTTGTGATCGGCCGTGGGGTTCACCCTGTGGGGGATGCTCAGAGGTTCTCAGGATGGACCAGGTAAAAGGAAGGGATCCGGTATTTCGAAGTTTTATATTTTCTCCATGGTTTTTATTCTTTATTTTTCCTTCTGAGCTTACCTTGTGATTTCACATTCATTATCACAGTGTTTGGCAGCCCATCGGTTACAAATTTCAGTAGTCAACAGGATTTACCAGATTGGATTTTGGGAATATACGTTGCTTTGCTTCCAACTTAATTTTATTCTGAAGAACATGATAAAGAACTCACCCTATATAAATAGTTTGCTTTTATAAGTTGCTTAGAAGTGAGACAAAAACAGAAGAGAGAAGCAATTAGGTTTATATTTAGTGATCTATCTGTATGCATCTGCAACACATTTCAGGAATAATTCAAAAAGGCCAATCCATTTCGTGCCTCCCGCTGCTAAGTGAATGTGGGAGTCAAGCTGCTATTTTCACAGTGCAAGACATTTATTGTTGATAAAAAAATCCTCCCGCTTACACATAATCAGTATCCTGGCAAATGACGCTGGAGAATTTCAGCTCTTTAAGCATAAAATGGGACAATCTTTAAAAAACTGAAAGTTAGGCCTATGAGTCAAAAAATTAAAAATCAGTCAACCACAAATCCAAGCATTTAAACACTTCCATCAAGCTCACGCAGACCTGTTCTTTACCGAGTATGTGTTCTGTAGGGTGACAGCAATGTCCTTGATGTCTCACCCCTCCTCAACTGAGCAGAACAGCGCTCTGATTATTTAGTTAACGTAGGACCACGTAGCTCTGGGCGCAGCTCGTTCCCAGTCATCAGTGTCAATACAACTTTATATCATACAGTGCTTGTAGCAAACTTCTTCCCCACTCCCTGTCCACCAACTCCCCAAAGTGAATGTGAAGTCAATAACTAATTCAACTGAGATTATGATCGATTTGGCCTATAAATTATTGTACCCACCTCAGTCATTTCTGCTTCCCAAAAGTTTGTACAAGAACAGTTGGCTTCTGAAGTGTGTCAGCGGTGGGTGGGGGTGACATCCCTAATCTGTTTCTCCTATTTACACTGAATATGAAACATTTTTAATCAGACTGCTCCATCCAGGCCTCCACGAAGGTGATCCGTGGACCAGAATGGCTCCTGAGTGCAGAATACAAAATGTTAGTGAGACCAACAGCACTTAGAAATAATTTTTCTAGGCTAACATAGCTGGGGAGGAAAAGCAGGGAGGTACAGGAAGTTTAAATAAATTGGTTTCCCACTGATAGCTTGCCATTACCGAGTATGTCACAGGACATAGCGAGTGTGTTGACGTCCTGCAGCACGCTCAGCATGGCGTGGGGGACTGTTTGGAATGTAGACTGGAGCACAGGCCTGTCCCCTGCTGCCACCCGCAATGATGACAACACACCTGGAGACAAGAAAACTTTCCTTACAGGCATGGAGGGTGTTTGCTGTGGAAAATGAAAGGCACGTGGGTGAGCTTAGTTGGTGACTTGAGCTGAACTAGAAACTAAAGGTGGTCACAGCATTATAATTAGATGCGTTTCAACCTGCTGATTCTCAAAAACTAAGTGGAGTTTTTTTGTTTTGTTTTGTTTTGTTTAATGGAAAAGTAGATTTAGGTTAAAATTCTGTGAGATTTTTTTATATTGCTTTCTGAAAATATATCTGGAAGTAGATATTAAAATCTTCATCAAAATCGTTTTAAGACATTCTCTGGTGGATGTTCACTTGATCAGGTGTCCACGTCATTTATAAACATGACTCTGAAGCACAGTTTTCCATCGTTAGTGCTATTAACATTTAGGCCAGGTAATTCTGTGTTGTGGGGTTCTCCGGTTTATTATCACAGCATCCTTGGCTTCTGCCCACCCCATGCCAGCAACACGCACACACATGCATTATCAAAACCAAAAATGTCTCCAGGTATTGCCAAATGTCTCCTGGGGGCAAAGTTGGCCCCAGCTGAGAACCACACTTCTAAACTAGAGGTTCTCAGAATTGTTTAGAGAATAAACACCTAGACATATGATGTTCTTTGTAGAACACTATGACATATTGTCATTTTTAAAAGCCATCATTCCAATTCTGAATGACTTCCCAAACAGAAAATGGCTTTGTAATAAAATTATCACCAAAAATTGTCACTTCCAATACACATGCCTAGGATAACAACAGACTCATATTAAGTACAATCAACAATTGCCTTGTATTTTTCTTTAATTTTAATTTTAGTAAATAACAAAGGTTTACAGAAAACTTGAACTTGAGAATTTTTCTTCTTACAACTGACGAAAGGCAAACATCAGTTTATCTATAGAATTTCCATTTAGCTAGTTAATAGTTTCCGCAGAAATTGCCAGGCAAGGCATGATTTTCCACTGGGCTGAAGGAGCCCCCAGGCCTAAGACTCCTTTCTGTTCCCAGTGCTCTAGGCAACCACGACCTAGTTTATTCTCCTAATTTTATACTGAGAAACCTGAGTCCAGGTAAAGTCAAACAAGTTCCTGAAGTCCGTCAGACGCAGAGCCAGCGCGCCGCCAGTCTTTTTCTTGCTAAATGTTCATTCTTCCCAAAAACACTGCTTCCCAGGAAAAGACAAAACAGAAACACTTGGCCATCTTCTCCTTACCTGCCCCTCTTCCCTAGTGGACAGATAGTCTCCTTTCCCCTTGGCACGAGGACGGCCCACCATGCGCCCAGCACTCCGTGGGGCGCCTGAGAACCTCCCCCAATGGTGGAGCCGCATGCCTCCCGAGAGTCACGTGGTGGTCTGCAAACCCTTTATGCTGGTTATATGTTTTATTATTCAGTGTAATAAAATACTAAATAACACATTAACATAGAAGTGTAAAATCAAAATGCTTCTTCTGAAACTATAAAAATTAAGTAAAAACTAAAAGTATCTTTAAAATTCTGTGTAAGTATGTATAGATGCAACAATTTTAAAAGACTGGGAGGAAAATCATAAAAACACAGAAGGTGTCTGCACTCAGATTGCTTCCAAGTGGCTTAAGTTTTCACTCTACTTTAAAGAAGCCCAAAGTGGAAATTGTAGACTGTGCATTTTAAGCATGGGGTATGTAAGAAAGGTCGACTGGAGAACCCATATTCAAAAGGAAAACCCTTGGTCCCAAGTCAAAACACTGATGAATGAAAGTGTGTGTATGTATAATATGTAGTATATATGTTGTACCTCTTTAAGGTACATATATATCATTTTAATTATTGTCCTCTTGCATTTTTAAAATTTTGTTTATACTATTTTTAGAGAGAGGAGAAGGGAGGGAGAAAGGGAGAGAAACATCGATGTGTTTCGGTCAGCTGCCTCTCGCATGCCCCCAGCTGGGGACCTGCATCACAGGCATGTGCCCTGACTGGGAATCGAACCAGCAACCTTTAGGTTCACGGGCTGGCACTCAATCCACTGAGCCACACCAGCCAGGGCTGAACTGCTTTTTCAATTGCTAAAACTGTTACTCCCAATTGAATCAGATAATAATGACAAATGTATAGGTTATATGTATACAACGTCATTGAAATCACATCAGCCAAGGATATTGGAAAGCTGTTTCCCAATAGTCTGGAGGCTGTTTTACAAAATAGCCTGTTAAATGAAACAATGTGGAAATAATACTGGACTAGGAGTTAAGAATCCTGTTCAGATTTTCATTTCGATACCAGCTTACTCATAGTAAAGTTGATCAAATCGCCCCTCTTTTCCCTACTTTTGCTACCTCCGTGGTAAGCGAGTGCAGCAAAGCTCTCCTTGGCAGAGTCTGTGAGTGTCAACTGAGAATGCACGTAAAAAGTACCTTGAGAAGTTCAAAACATTGTGTGGCACTGTGTCTAGCTCATTTGAAAATGATGGCTCTTATATGTAGATGAGGACATTATCTGACACAAGTGGGTGTTAGAGGAGGGTACCGAGGCCGAGGAGGATTCTTTGAGAGAATAAGGCCAAGTCAAGAAAAAGTCTGACTATTCAAAGTAGAAGAGGGAAATGACAAGTAATTCAGCTGCAGCCTGTAGTCAGAGCCCTGATAGCTAGCACTTTCCTTTCAGGTTTTCAGAGTGAGGTGATGTGCGTAAAGACAACGCTGGCCTGCAGGTGGCAACATGAAGGCCACGTCACTAGTACCTGACTCATCCCATAAGCTCCTTTGTCCTCCTCACCCTGTCTTGCCTTTAGGAGCCCCCACAATATTCAGTTATGCTGTCTTGCCTTGCCTCTGTAAATGTGTGGATCTCACTTGATGCTTGGATTCATTAGTCTACAATTTATGCTACAGTCATTAGTTGGTGGCTGTACCATCTCTTTCTACTACTGTTTTTCTGTTCCCTGTGAAGAGCAATGCTCCTTGTCTTTGTACATTGACCTCTTCTTGACCCGATAGCATGCCAGCCTCCTAAGAGGCAAGAGCAATCGTGACAGAGGCCAGACTGAGTAATGGGATGACAGCATCTTCCATTAGACCTGTATTCACTATGAATGCGTCTGTAATTCATGAGGGTTGGAGGAATAACACAATGAAAACCTTTCAAGCCCTGTTCAATTAAGAGACTCCCAGGAGAGACTGAGTACCAACAATGGAAAATTCAATATTAGGCTAACCAAAAAAAAAAAACACCCCACTTCATCTCATAACTGTCCTTTTTCTCTACTGTGTAAGGAAAAAATTCTACAGTGACCTTTTGAAAAATATGGCATTTAGGGTTTTTTTAAGAACTACCTCTTTCACATTCTTAATAGCAATATTCATAGGAAATTTATGGGGGATGTGAGATTATAAAATGAACTATTGCAGTGTCTAAAACCAATTGTTCAAATGTACAATGGAAATTCAGCATGAAATTATCTGGGTTTGTGACCCTAGGCAAGGCTGAACAGGAAGAATGGCTATCGAGTTGCTTGGTGGTGTGGATGCCTGAGACTTTGTTCTTCATCTTGCATGTGTGTAGGGGAATATAGTACCTATTCCAAAAACTGAATTCAGTGTTAAGCAGGATTCAAGAAATGCGTTGTTTTCCTTTTCCCCAGAGGTAGCATTGCAATCATTGACCAGCCTGTGTACCATTTATAAGACCCGTCTGAGCTGTTTAGAGGGAAATATTCAGTGAGATCCATTTCTCATCAGGATCAAAATGGGCTCAACAGGTGAATGTGAATTATTGTTAACAGGTATCACAATGGGTGATAATGGCATTGTGGTTAGGTTTTTTCAAAGACCTTGAAATATTTATAGATTAAATGATATGGTCTCAGGGGTTAGTTTCAAAATAATTCAAGGTAGGCAGAAGGAGGGAAATGTAGATGAAAATACATTGACTGTGAGTTGATCACTATTGAGTTGCTCACGAGTGTGTATTGAGGGAAGGCAGTCATTATACTGGCTTCTTTCCCTTCAGGTACATATTTAAATGTTCGGTCATAGAAGTTGTGACTGAAAAATTTATGACTGAAAATTCATGACATAGAAGTTATGACTGCAAACCAAATCATGAAAGTTAATTCTATTTTACATGTACCGAATGAGAGGCTCATGTTATGGATTGTTTGACTTAACATAGGATTCTTCCTGTGACAAATACAGTTGGGCATGGAAGTCAGAACATCGCTTTCTGAGACAGTCATTCACCCAGAGCCCACTGCATCCGACCAACAAGAAGAGGTATGGCTCAGTTTGCTCTGCCGTGCAGTGACAGATGGTATGAAGCAGTTAAGTGACAGATGGCAGCAATTATTCAACAGTAAACAATGGCAGTTTATCAGGAACTGAACAGAAAATAGATGTTTTTGTTTCTGGTGATGTATCTAAATTATCCTTTTTTACGTAGTTGATATTTGGACATTGAGATGAGTGTGTACTGCTAAGACCATGGAAGTCTAGAACTTCAGAAAGTTTTAAACTCTAGTTTGAGATTCACTGTTATTCCTTAGAATAGAGCTCAAATATATTAAACAAATAATCCAGTGAGGGATGGACATTGAAGTAAACATAGAACAGAATATTATAACGAAATCTGCATCACAGATGTCTTAATAAACTATGGATCAAAGAAAATCTCATGAGGCTCCATTTTTTAACCCAGTATAAGCCATCGAAGGATTGCTCAGACTCAGGGCTAACCACCAGGGATACAAATATGCATATGACACCCTCACCCCAAGGAGCTTGCAGTCCGGCTAGTCCAACATTGGACAACTAGTCTACCCAGAGAGGGATGCCAGAAGCAGCCAACAGAGGTACACAGTTTTACAGGAAAGGCCCAGTAGACATTTGGATGGACTCTGATCAGGGACACAGGGGTGGTTTCACTGAGGAAGTGATATTTGAGCTGGGCCTTGAGCAACGAATACATAGTAAATGGGAGGAAGAACAGGCCATCCTAAGGTAACGCCATGTGCCAAAGCAAAGAGCAAAAAGCACACTATGAAATGGAATAGAATGTTATTCAGAGGATAGGTTCCAAGTTTAGGTCATGTGGTAAAAATTGAGTATATATCTGTAAATTGACCATGTGTGCAATGAGATAGGCTCACTCTGAAAGGCTGAGTAAGATAAAAACTAAGAATGTCCAAATATACTAAAGACTCATGTCCCCAGCTCAAGTGAGCTAAGAAAATAACAGTTGGATTCTTTCATATTATTTATTTGTTTTTCTTTTGCTCTCACTATTTTATGCTATTTTTCTTAATTTTATATTTGCTAAGCACAAATGGTTGGACCCTCAGTTTTATACTATATCCTGCGGCTGATTCTACTGTCTAGCCAGGTATGGAGAGGATAGGAAGGGAGGTAGGAGAGGAAGGGAGTGCGGAAGAGCCAGCATTGAGAGGGATGCGCCCTCACCTCTCCCGGTGAAAGTAGGACATGACTTTGAGAAGTCCAGTATGGTAGGAAAGAGTGAGGGAAAGGTCCATGTTATGTCCTTTTCCGGAATTTCAGCACATTTGATGCCCGATGAGGGGAAAAATCCCATGGATTTTCAGTTACATACACATTTTAATCAGCTCTTCACACAAAGCTGGTTTTCTACAGATGAAAATAGATATGGGCCAAGAACAATTTGAAGAAAAAAATGAAAAGGAATTGACTTTATTTCCTTAACTTTTTCTTCATGGCCTGAAATATCTACATGATACATATTACTTTTAGAATTAGAAAATATTACAGCCATTCAAATTATGGAAAAATTCCATTTATCCTACAAATATTTGAAACTTACAATTTGTCAAACACTCTAGTAGGTAATGAGACCATTAGTGAAAAGGCAAACATTTCAGCCCCTGCCTTTATGAAGCTTTCAATTAGGGAGGCTGACATAAGTCCCACAGTTACAACAGTGACAACAGGAAACACGATGAAGGTGTATTGGCTGCTGTGAGGATCCAATCTATTCTTAGGGCCAGAGAATAATTCCCTCAGGAAGGACTTGGAAGCTGCCATCTTAAGAATGAGTTTGGGTTAGCTTGGCCACTGGGGGCTCATGGATCTACTCAAGACTTGAGAAAGTGTTTTGAAATTGTTCATAGTAATAGTCTAATTTTTAAAAATACACATCTTCTAGATTATCTGGATGATTGCTTTCTGACCAAATGGCACCATATGATTTCATTGTTCTCATGGTCTTTCTGTTTATGATACCATGAAACAAGGTCTGTCTGGGGGACTCATTAGAAGCCTATTTCAGTAACTGTCTAGGTAGGAGTTGATGGTGGTTTAGAGCAGAGCTGTAGTAGCAGTGGAAGACAGAAGTTAATGGATTCCAGAAGATTGATAGAACACGTAGCCACATTGTTTATGGGACAAGGGATAAAGTTGATGGAGGTGTAAGGGGCAACACCACAATTTTGATCTAAGTAACTCAAGGAGGGTTAAAACCATTGACGGAGGAAGGAGAACAGGCTCTGAACAACTCTGCATGAGCTCAAACCCTGGCTCTGTCACTCTGTCTGTATGACTCTGGGTGAATTACCTCCTCACTCTAACCTCTTCTGAAGTAGTTTGGGATGGACACAATGGTATATGTCTGGGGTTCTAATGCTTAATAATGGGGTTGGCAATAGTGGTGGTAGTGAAGTTATGTGCAAGAGGAATAGATTTCAGGGAAAAATATAAATTTGGCTTTGGACGCGCCTCATAAATACCCAAGAGGAGGTACCAAGCAGGCAATTATAGATAGATGGTACATAGATAGATAGATAGATAGATGATAGATAGATAGATAGATAGATAGATAGATAGATAATCTTTGTACATATAGATACATACATAGGAAAAATGGTTTTGTCTGTGTGCTCAATTGTTTGATTAGAGCATGGTGGTGATGAGACCAAAGTCCACACAGAAATAAAGGAAAAGTTATTTCAGGACCGCAGTCCCAGCTCAGCTCAGGAGGCACACTTTAAAGGTGGGTCACTATACTCATTCAAAGCCCATTCAGAAGCAGCAATGATAGCATTCTAAGCATTGGTTCCTTGGTGCCAGGGACATGTAAATAACATACAAGTCCCAGGATTATACAGTTGGCATCTGAAAACATCACTTTCAGCATAGTATCTATTTCAAACGCTGAGCACATTCTTGGCAGCCCCACAGTTTTCAAGGGCCCCGCCTTCAGTCTGAGCTCTAAAGAAGAAAATCTGAGCTTTGACTTGACTGCCATTTGTCTTACTTTGCAGAGGAAAAACAACTCGTGGAGGATAATGATAAAAATGCAAAGCATTAGCATTTTGTTAGTATTGCAATCTACTTGAGTTCTGCCTGTGACGGCATTCACTTGAAATGGCTTCCAAAGTCACTTTGTGTTAGTCTCCATGTGAGCTTTCATCCCTTTCTGCCTTCCATTCTAATAACTTTATCTTCAGGGCCTAATGTTCTCATTCTTTCTTCTGTTGCGTGTCTAATGCTTTTGCTAAAACTAAAGTCTGGGCAGTAAGCAGACCAAAAGCAATTATCATGGCACAATGCACTGACAAATTATGCCGATGAGTATCGATATTGCAAGGCAAGTGTGAGGAGCAGCCTTGCCTGTCTGGACTTGTAAGTCAGTGTATCCAGCAGGGACAGTCTGTGGGCCGCTGAGGTGAGGGCCATGCCTGCCATCAGTTTTCTTGGAATGGGGGTTGATCAGCAGCCCCCATTACCTTATCAGCACCCAGCTACTACAGAGTTCACAGTGCCCGTGCAGAGCCAAAGCAGGTCAAATGCACCTAGTCATTGCACTCTCAGAGCTCATGCTTTAAGGCAGGAGGCAATGAGGTCATGGAAAAGTATCTGCAATACAATGAAATAGACACACATTGAAGGACAAGTCCTAGGAAGAGGCCCAGCACAGGACACCACTGGCACCATCCTCCTGAGGTGGAAACAGTGTTGGCCTATTCTTGGAACAAAAAGAAGCTTGATGAATAAGAGAGAGAGAGAAGGTAGGAAATAAGGTTGGAGAGGTCCAAATTAGAGACATCTATGGACCTTGGGATTTCATTCTAATTCCAGTGGGTGATGATTAGAAGGTTTGAAGAAGGAGAGTGAGTCTAACCGTTGTGATTAGCCCGAAACCTTTCCCCATCTCTGCTGCTGAGCAGTAGGCGGCTCCCTGCTTCCTCAGCACCCTCGGCCTCCCGATGGCTGCTCCCTCGGGACTTAGGTGGCCTTTCCAGGTGGGCTGATCTTTCACTTGAGTAGTACCTCAGGCGAGGAAGGAATGGTTTGCCCCAGGGCTTCACACATACTTAGGGCCAATCTGCCCTCCCCGTTAGAGAAGCCGACAAATGAAGATGGCATCCCAGTGTCCATCTTTGCATTTTGCCGTCCTGATACAAGAGGCACCTCCAGGGAAGTTGAAGAGGTGGTGCCTTACCAGCTGGAGCCTTCTAAGAGTTGCTTTTTGAAAATCAATGCGAAAATCTCCCTGAATATAATCTCAGGTGTTTTAAACATAGTAAGCCCAGTGATATATCTTAGGAAACTTGAATATTGATCAAATCTGAGGGGGAATATGCTCCTCGGGTAAAAATCTGTTACAAACACCGCTCTCTCTTTAGCAAACGTGGATGTTAAGTGACCCAAGTCATGGAGGGTTGGGCGCCGAATCATGCTCACTCACTGACACTTCATGCTGGGTACCTAATGGACCAACCAAGTGTATGTGAGCACAGGACACAGGCAAAGTGCGCCATAACTGTTTTTTTTTTAATGTTTTTGTATTTTAATAAAAACTGACTTGATCTCCCATGTCAAAAAAGATAAAAGAGTTGTGAAGGGTATTTGTACATTGTTGCACGGGGAGGAAGAGGGCACCGTCATCTTGCCAAGCTTTGGGCTTCTTTCTCTGGTGGTGTGGACATTGTCCCTTCTCTGCCTGGGGCTTCACTTTTAGTCTGAATGGGTTTACAAAGTCATGCTTCAGATGCTGCCTTCGAAGGAGGATTTCTGCAAAATTCTGGGAGACTAAGCCTAAGTTTTGAGTGGCTCGAAGGAAGGTAAAGAAGAGCTGGGAAGAGTGAGGTCCGCAAGTATCTCTGAGTTGGGGCAGTTTGAAACCTCAAAAATTAGGAATTCTGAGACTCAAAAAATAGAAGTAGGAGAGGAAAAGGACAGAATTTAAAACATGCTGTGCAGAGCCTGGTAAATTTCATTCAGGCACACACCGTCATAAATGACCCCTAACCATCATGTCTACTGAGAGCAGGAATGGATCAGAAAAGTTACTCAGGGTTGCCTGTAGCTTTGTAAAAAGAAAGGAAGGAAGGAAATAGAGAGCAAAAGAAATAAAAAGCCTACAGAAGTGGTTCCCAAACCTGTCTGCACACTGAAATTGCCCAGGACCTTCTAAAGACTTCATAACCTAGGCTATATCTGAGACCATTTGAATCGTAGCCTTTGGAGGCCAGTCACAAGCGTCAGAGTTCTTAATGCTCCCCAGGGAACTCCAGTGAGCAGCCCGGCTGGGAACTGTCCTCCTGCAGAACAGGCTCATCGCAGCACATGGCACAAGGCGGAGTGGAGAGACCAGGTCTCTGAATTCTACAGATGAAGGGGAATTAGCTTTACGGTGGAAAACACCATTTCAGTTAAAAGCCAATTTTGAATCATTTCAATGGACATGTTATATACAGTGTATACAAACTCCAGAAATCACATGCGTGTTTATAAATTAATCAAAGATGTTTGCCCCCCACCCCAGAAAAGGTGTTCATGGAGCATCTTCTGTGTGCTTCACCCCCGACTCTCCTTTGCCCTCCCACTGGGAGCCCCGGGACCAGAGCACAGGTGGAAGCTCACCTGTCTGCCCTCGTGTTCCACGTGCAGCCTCAGTCTGAGGGAGACTCAGGCAGGATAATCCGAGGGGCTCTTCCAGCCTCCTGAAGTTTTCTTCTTCGACTTGGTCCTTTAACACCATCTGAGTGCCATGCTAAGGATGCTTGCTCATGGGAATGAGAACCCCAAAACCAACACTGTGGCTCAGATCCAAGTTCCACGCCACGTGTCCACCGTGGGCATTCCTGACGGTGTTCCGCCCTCGCACTCAACACTCAGCCTCTCTTCTTTCCCTCTGAGGGGAGCTAACATGAAAGGGTGAAAGGTTTTCTTACATAATCACTCTTGAAAAAAATATTATGTTTTCTCTAATTACGATAATACATCCATTTGGACGTACACTACAGCTAACAGAAGCAGAGAGGACATCTTGTCCTATCAGTGAAATTATTTGTTTGCTTGTAAGATGAAACCCCCAGGACACTCTGTAGACCGTCTTTGACCATTCAGAGATGACTTACCAAAGAACTCTGCCATCCCTAGAGCCACTACACTGATGTGTTTGCAGTGGAGATTTCTGCAAAAGAACCATTGCCCCCCAGCGCCTGAATCCACATGCCCTCCCTGAGCGGTCAGTGCCACTTTACAGCCTTCCCTCTGTCCACGGCAAGGTGCTCCTATTCCTTTCTTCCTCGGTAAACGGTCTGAATGCGTACCTGACCCAACCCCCAAGGGGATCCCACCAGGCAGGTTCCCAGCCTGGCAGTTAAGGGTGGAGGAAGCTTTCAGGTTTCAGGCCCTGAGGTTGGGTTGCAGAGACATCCCTCTTGTGAGTTCCAAGACACAGCTGTTTGTCTTGTGGCCCTCTTTTCATTACTGTAACATTTAATCCCAGAAACGGGGTGGTATTAAATGCCACGCTGAGTTTTTGTAAGGCCCAGCCTTGATTCGGGATACAGACAAACGCAAGTGCCTTAGGGAAGAGGGTCTCTCTCTGTCTCCTCTTCTCTGCCTGCCCTTTGCCCATCCCTCCATTCCTCCCCTTCTCTTTCCCTCTCTCCATTTCCTTTTCCATTTGTTTCCTCAAAACAAGATTGTGGGGATTATACCATAGTTTCCACAAGCTGTGCCATGTACCTTGCAAAGTACATTTCTTTCACAAAATCATGAAATAAAATAACAGAGTGCAGAAGCCAGGCAGATTTTACAGTTCTTAGGCCAGTTATTAAGCTGTAAATATTGGGAACTCTGACAAAAACAGCTCCCAACATGCCAACAAACCCGCATTCCAGGGACAGAAGTGATCAGATGTGCTTACGATGTGTGTTCAGGTCAGCCCCACTATCCTCTCAGAGTCCCCACACCCGTAGCCATGAATGAACCTAGAGAGCGGCTTCCATTGTTCAAATGGAATCACAACATCTGTTTTCGCAGTGAGCAGTGTGAACAGGCCTGTTAGAGACAGACAGGGACTTCACTGCTTCGGGTGTGCCCTGCTTTTCCCCCAGCACTGAGCCCTGCCCTCCTCAGTACTGGCAGGGAGCCACCCCTTCTCCCACTCACAGGGAAGGGAGCTCGGGGCAGCCGCTGCTGTGACCACAGGCAAGTGTTGCCCATTATTGTCTCCACATCTGGAGCAGGAAGCTGGGACTTTGAGGAGAACCACATCTGGTTGAGCCGAGCTGCCCCTCTGCGGCTGCGAGACTCAGCAGAGGTGGCTTTTGGGAAATCCTTCCGGCTCTGCGAGAACCTCTTGTGCTCTCTGCCCCAGCTAAGACTTTTATCGGCTTTTCTTAGCACCTGGCTCTGTGTTGTCATTCTCATATGGTCTTCTCAGATTTTAGCTTAAACTGATACTTATTTATGTGATCATGTACATGTTGTAAACAAACATAGAAATGTTACAAAACATGGGAAAATGAAGAAGAAAAAGTATGTCCCAGTGCTGCAGTTCTGAGATAGCTATCTCTGTTGGAAGTCTGATGTCTTTGTTCCTAACATTTTATATGCTGAACATGACCTCCTTCCCTTGACCAAAATGAGATCATTCTGCACATACTGTTTTATAGCTTGGCTTTTTTCATTTAACATTGCACTGTAAGCATTTTCTTATTTTATTTAATAGTCATCTATAATGTAATTATATTGGCTACATAATTATATTGGCCATCTTATGAGAAATTCATTGTTTATTTATCATTGCCCTATTTTTGGACATTATTTAGGATGTCTCTAGTGGTTTGCTGTTATAAATAATATTTATGTGAATATCCTTGCGGCTAAATCTTTTCATAAATTCCTTATTACTTCCTTAGGACAAATGTTTGGAAAGAGAATCACAGACTCAGTGAATGTGCTCATGTTGATATAGATTGTCACATTACCACCTAATAGAATATACTGATTTATATTCCACCCCCAGTGTCTCAACTGGATTAGATTCGTTTTCAAGACCCACTAGTGTGTACCCCCAACAGTATTGGGCATATAGCACAAACTTAATAAAAATAAAGTTAATTCCACTTTACTTTCTTGGCTACCAAATAATTAAGCAAGCTCCCCTCGCTACCTTTGTTTGCTTGCATGTCATATATGCAGAAGGGAGGTGTGTGTCACTGGTTCAAATACTAGTGATAGCAGTGACCTTGATCAAAAGCCTAACCTCAGAACTGATGCTAATGGCCACCACAAGTGTCAGGTCATGGCAAGAGTGTCAGACTAACAGATTCCAGGAGCTGGCATATGGACTGAAACTTCTTATTTACTACAAAACCAAAAACCCGTTGTGGCAAATGACTCGATCGCCTGTCCTAAAGAGGAGAGGATTGAGGGTGTGGTTCAGGATGCAGGCTGCCACCATCCAGGCACTGCACCAGAGCCCAGAGCATTATTGGATGATGGAGACGGGGAGGAGGGTGTCCACTCTCCTATGAGACCCAGTGCCACCTCCATCAATAAATCAGGGCTTCTTTCTCACATGAAGAATCTCATTCTTCCTAGGCATCTTCCTGCACCATTCTGGAGTACCTATTTCCATGAACTATAATTACTGGGCAGTGTTTTTAAAGAGGTACATTCCTCCAAGGTGCTCATGTTTCTGAGACCCTCATGTCCTCTTGCCAAGATCTCCGCAGTTGCCTTCTCCCCACCATCCGCACAGACCCCCTCTCTCCTGATGAAAACCATCCAAATATAGTTTTATAAGATTCTTCCTAACTCAAGGCCTTAGTCGAGTCCACCCATCAGTGCATCCCCAAATTACCCAGGAATTTCTCTTGTTTCCCAGTGTAAGTTCAGACTTAGAAAGAAAGACCTTCCGCAAAACGGTGTCAATAAACATTCCTTCTTTCCCTACTCCCAGGTGCCCAGTTTAACTACGATTCCTTGTGTATGCCCTTTGCTTTTCCAGCCTACACATACTTTTGCTCAAAATACTGTTTTGCCTGGAACACCCATTCTATTTAAGATATTCTTTCTTAACATCCAATGTATTTGATCCTCCTACACTTACTTTTAATTCTTTGAGTATAGAGACTGAGTCTTACCTATCTCAAAGTCCCTCTCAGGTAAAAAGTTGCATTGGTTAGTGAGAGGGGACCCAAATGCCTTGTTAATTTTAAGATATGTCATTTTTGCATTCAGCATAAGGTAGAGTTGTGCATTGGTCAGAGGGGGTCTTAAGAATGTTGACTGTATTTCATAGTAGTATGTGTCCAGTGAGTGGCGTTGAGTTTATGCACCGAACACATACACACATTTGATGCTTCAAGCCTTGCACAGAGATTGAAAGATAGAGAAAACAACAGAGTAACACTGGTTGGTGATAGCTTTCAGCTTCGCTGAATTCAACAGGAATGAAAGCCCAGGGCTAGGGAGTCTCACTTTCACGGACAAGTCACACCCCGCCGCATGTGTTCCGGACTGCCTGCTCACACGACTGTACAGAAGCCTGCTGATGAGGTGTGAGCACGGGGCTTGGCGTGCAGCTGGGGACTGCAAGAAACTTGAGCCAAGTGCTTACTAAGGAATCCCTGTAGCTACTGTTGTCTGATTCAGATGCCCTGCTGCTGGCGGCTAAGGCTCTGCACGCTGTTTCAGTGTGTGGTGTAGGCAGGGGACGCAGAGGTTTGCTCTCATAAATGTAACACTTATTCAAGGCCTTCCCTGGTTCCTTCCTAAAGATGGGGTTTTATGCTTTTTTTGCCTTGTTTTCTACTTTCTTACTTTCCCGTATTTCTGGAAGAACAACAAAGCAATGTGAAATCTTCCCTTTTGTTTTCTTGGTTTTAGTTGTCTGGTTATTATTAAATTTAGAGAAATAAATATGAATTACTTGAGAAGAATGCGTCTGTACCTATGAAGTGTCTTGTACATTGAGAAAATAATGAAAAAAGGTAAAATTTTAGGTAAATCTGAAAACCTAAGAATTCACAAAGCTATTTACATTAGCATTCAAAGAACTTTTAGTAATCATTTCATCGGAGGCCCTTACTTTGTAAATGAGAAAAACTTAGCCTTGAGGAGAAAAAAGACACATAACATCGTAGTACCGGCAAAGGCAGAAACAGCCTGAAATCCCAGTACTTGGACCTTTAGTTCAAACGTCATACTCAGTACTGTTGGTTCTTTGCTGAGTAAGCCCACTTCCCATCTCTATTCCCAAGCATGACTGTTCTACAGAAATTATTTCAATAATTAACATTATTTCAATTCTTTTCTAACCAGAATGCTATGATTATAAATGCATTTGTTGGTCAATTGCCGTGTTATCATTCAATACATATAGTTCCATATTTGTTATTTTTATTTTATACTGTTGAAGCCTGCAAAGGGAATTTTTCTTTTCTAAATCCCTATATTCGCTCTCTAGGGTTCCCTCCACCCCTTTTTGATTTACTTGTTTCCCATGATTTTCATCGTCTTACGACTGGGTTTTATCAACTCAGACTTTCTCTAGAGAAGAAAGTCTTTGTTAAAGACATGTTTACTGTATCTCTTGTCAACTGGAAGCTAATAAAGATAGTGCAGTTCGATGTCCCTCAACTGTGGGCCTGTGACACGTTTTCTCTTCAAAGCAATGCTTCCAAAATTTTTAGGACATTTCCCTAAGAAAAAGTTGAAGATTGAACCCCAGAAATATTTAAATAAAACAGAGATGAAGAATGTGCTGGTAACCCTTCTCAGAGAGAAGGTCAGTGAAATTCAGTACAAGGTGGCTCCTTACAGCCTGTTTAGAAATGCCACGCGTGGAGCTGGCTGGAGGAGAGGCTGCACACAGCCTGGGTGGGAGTGAGAGACACCCTCCTCTTTCCTCTCCCTCCACACGCCCTGTCCCCCTCTCTGTTCACCCTCAGCAAAAAGGGAAGGCGTCGGTGTGGCTTGGTGTGGCGGGAGTGGGGGCAGAGTCAGGAGGGGAACTTGGAGCAAGAGCATCATGCCCAGTCAGAGTTTCTGGAGGGGTGGAAGCTGCCATCACACACTGGGGAGACCGTACGGAACTATGACCTGGAGAGGCAGGAGCAGCTGTGGCCGGAGTCTCAGCTAAGGAGACAAGAGATGTAAGACTAAGGAAGTGAGGAAGGACGTGGAAGGAGGGTCTGTTTACCAGGAACAACAGATACTCTTGAGCTTACCTTTGGGACCTACCAGCCAGTTGGTGTATTCTAGGTGAGTGTGCCTGCATTTCTTAAAGAGCTATTGTTTGGTTTTCAGAATTTCTTGGAAAATTCTATTGCATCTTTAATATGGCAGAGAAATCTCACAACCAGGGCTTCTAGGCAGACAGAGGTAGGGCCAACCTGAAGTCCTGATACCTACACTACACACACAGTTTCTAAGATGACACGGACTCTCTTCATGCTTCTACTAAACAAAACGGATTGGGCTGATGCATGAGGGAGGAAATGCTGAGATTCTCCAAGAGCCCAGACTCTTCTGGAACCTTCACAAGTGATCTGAGAAAGCAGAGAGATTGCATTCTTCCTGTCTTGCCAGCCTGCCAGCCTGAACATGGTGGCTTCTGAACCTGCCTTTTAGCTCTTATTTGCTGAAAGGTTTATCAGGAGCACACAACCTGCATTTTCATATAATTTTTTTTAAGATAGGAAGAGAAAGAAACCAGGGGATAATGTACTTAGACTAAAAACTGCAAATGTTGTGACCTTGCATAATTAAATACCATTTGAGGCTCTTGATCCCCTGAAAAAAATGTTGGTGTTATATCTGCCCTTTCAACTTTACAGGTTAGTAATCAGATTCAATCTAATAAACGTAAAAATTCATTCAACATCTTTCCAATGAAAGTATTACTCATGCTCTCTTAAAACAGATATTTGAGTGGACTAGAAAGGGACATATTTTACTGATGCTTTCTTACCATTCAGCTCTAGAGACGCTTACTTTAAATCCTCATGTAGGAGTCCCAGAACACAGGCATACAGTTGGATGCTACATTCCTTATTGCCTTCTCTGGGCAGGTTATGGACTGCCTCACTCCTGGGAGCTGTGCTCAAGGGGATAACCACACTGCAGGCTCTTCTGACCTAAAAGCCTTTCCCACACAGAAGTTGCTATTTAAATAGCTAATAAGAAAATACAGCCCTGGCTGGTGTAGCTCAGTGGATTGAGTGTGGGCTTGTGAACCAAAGGGTTGAGTCTTAGTTAGGGCACATGCCTGGATTGCAGGCCAGGTCCCCAGTAGGGGGCGTGCGAGGAGCAACCACACATTGATGCTTCTTTCTCCTTCCCTTCCCTTCCCCTCTCTCAGAAAATAAATAAGTAAAATCTTTTTAAAAAAAGACAAGAAAATACCAATGTCCCCAGGCTCCAGCAACTACCTATATGGGAAGCCAAAATGGAAGGTACTCCCAAAAAGCCAGAAAGTAGACCAGCCTCTCAAAGTTCCTGTTGTAAATAGTGACACTCTAGATGAGCTCTTCCTACCAGGTCACTAGACCTCCCCTCTCTGCTTTCTTGTCAGAACCCAGTGGGTTCCCTCAGGGACAAGTTCATGAACTCTGTGAATGGCCAAGCTTTTCTTCTTTAAACTGAGTTCATTGATTCAGAACCTGCAAAGGTAAAACAAAGAATCTCCCAATCAGAGTTCCAAATTGGTGTGTGTGTGGCTGTAGTTTTCTCTCACAGCTACAAAAATTACTCTTTGAATCCCTGGGGGAACAGAAAAGGGAGAGAAAGGCAAGGAAACCCAGGGGCAAGCTGTGAGCATTCCGCTCCACCTCAACCCAGAAGCACTTAGCCTGTCGATGGCCTTGTTAGGAACGGCTTCTACAAAGGGTGAGAGCAAAGAGCAGCCCTTCATGGAAGCACGAAGAGGTTTGGGGAGGCTTCAGAGCCTGGTCTTCCATCCTGCCCCTCTGTGGGGGTGAGGATGGTTTTATGCTCTCTTAGAAAACATGCAAGGATGTGTCCCTGGAATCTCACTGTCTCTTAGATTCCTCCCTACCCAGCAGGTTCCAGCCTTATGAACCTTTTTTTGAAGTAGAGAATATTTGAAGATGTACATGTGCCCCAACCTTACCAAAGAGAAAAACAAATAGAAGGACACAGGGCTGGCTCTCCCATAATCTGAGCTGAATTCAGAAAGAAACTTTGATTTTATATCTTAAATAGCTCACATACACGACAAGGTAGTAGTGAAAGGCATTACGTGATGTTCAGTAATGAAGATCATTCTATCGAGATGAGGGTTGAATGGAGTGGGCCAAAGTGGGGAAACCAGTGAAATGAGTCCAATAGGGTCATTTAAGCAGGAAGGGCCTCCCAGAAACCAGATTAGGGCCCAAGAGATAAAAATCACAGGAGAAAGGAGCCGGGGGTGGGGGGCAGCGGGGAGCACAGAAGCTAAGGCAGCGGGTATGGTGGTTAGTGCCCTTCCTAAGCCATCACTCGCTGGTGGTTTGGCCCTGTGCATGGGCCAAGGGTGCAGAACTAAGAGGGGTTTGGGAGGGCTGGGTGCAGAGTCAGCTTAGGAACAGTAGGGCCTGAGGGCCCAGACCCGGAGACAGGGGGGTTCAAATTCCAGCTCACTCCTACCTGCTTGATCTGATCTTAGGAAAGTTACTTACACTCCCTATGCTCAGTTTCTCCATCTGTAAAATAAACATAATACTACCTACTTCAAAAAAAGAAGAAGAATTTTTCCGTTGTTCTTATCTCATGAGCATTAAATGAGTTGGCGCAGACAAAGGGTGAGCCCGGTTCCTAGCATCAAGCTGATGCTCAGGAAATAGTAGCTAGTGTAAGTAGTGCACTCTGTAGGGGTCTCACAGGAGTGTCGGAAGGACTAAGTGAAACAATGTACAAAGCGTATTTGGCACAGTGCCCAGCACATAGTAATCACTCAGCAAAGAGCACTTACAGAGAGCCAGGTAAAAGTCTGGTTTAGGGGCATATAGGCAACAAAGAGCTGGGCAGAGGGTTGGAAACAAGCACACTGAAATCAAGATACACCCAAAGGACACCGCCTTGGCTGGAGGGACTCAGACTGTTGGCAGATCAGGAACATAGAAAGGCAGACCAGGGGGGTTGGGCATTCAGGTAGACAGACAGGAAACGGGACACCAAGAGGGCAATGGCTAATTTTGAGAAAAACACCTCTCCTACCCAGGATGTCACCAGGTACAAACTTCCTGTGATATAAGGGACCAATGGCTAAGCCTGGCCAGGCTATGACTTGAATGTAAAAATAACTGAATTGACCCCATGTCTTACTCGGGTAGGAATACAGCAGAACTGATGTGCCCATTGCTAAATGAAAGATCGATGGCTCATTTAGCAGTTCGAGTTTATCTTCCTGCCAGGGGCAGAGGAATCGCTTCTATGTGAAACCGCCCTCCTAAAAGAGGGCTTGCCGACAGACGCCAGCGCTGTGAGAATATCCAAGCTGCGCGGCAGGCCTGTCTTGTTGAAAGAACTCTGCAAGCGCAATTTTCAGCCTTGTAGCAGCCCGGACTACCCAACCCTTGACCAAAATGTTGCTTAGTGCTGGAGCTTTTATTACCTTAGAAAAGCAGGATGAAGAGACGTAATTGTAACGGCGAGTTAATTAACTGACTCTTTATCAGGTGTTAGTGCCTATCAGGTGTTAGTGCCGGTGGTTTCTGCTCAGAGTAAAATTTAATTGCTTTTCTATCAGCCTTTACTTTTAAATGAACAAAACATGTCAGGAGATTATCGATAATCTTTAGGTAGAATCTATTTTTCGTTTGTGTTGCGTGTGGAGCAAATGAAAATATATGCCAGAGAGACACACATCATGAATATATTGAGGTTTGTCTGGGAAAGCAAAGTCAAGACCATTCAAAAGCTCTGAAGCAAAAAACACCCTAATTTTGATTGTAAAACAAATTTCTCTTTTTAAGGAATCCTCACTGGCATTATGCGATGCCCCTTGAAGTGACCCCCCTGACCCTAACTCTCCTAGGCAAGCACTCTCGGCTCTCCTGGGGTAGCCAATATGAATCTCATTTTACCGCTGTGGTTTTTCTGTAGTTCATTCCAGAAATAACCACCGAGGCTCAGACGGAGGTCTTTGGTGGGGGCAGAACGGAGAAGGGGCAGAGGCAAAGTTTGTGTGTGCTGTGGGCTGTGGTCTCATCATAAGCATCCACTGAAAGTGAGGCTGTTCATCTAACTTTACAAATTAAAGAGAATCAGTTTCAGCTTTGAGTTGACTCATGATGGGGAATGAAGAAATGGAGCACTGGTTGGAGCTTTTCTGAGTGAGTTGCCATTGAAGATCCTTTTACACTGTGCTGTGTGACATTAGGAGGCTTCCTGAATTCGGAGGCGTACCGGGAAAGCAGATGTGGCACTGATGCTTAGACTATTGATGAGTAATGCATAACATAGTAACATGAGACTGTGTTTTCTTTGCTTAAAAAAAGATTGTAAACTTTTCTGCATGAATGCATGCATCTCCCCTCCCCCCCACCTCATATAACCTGGATAATAACTGTGATAATCAAATTTAAGATGAAGCACCCATTAAAGGTAAGCATGAGAGAAAATAACTATAGGGCATAGTCATTAAATTCTTATGATTCATTAAACATCCATTAAAGTAAGCCATCAAGGCCAAGCCCTCGGGGGAGGTAACCGGTGCATCTGCAGGTCACCAGTGAATTGCACAGGCATCCATTTCTTTCCAGAAGCCTGCAGGAAGAAAGGAGTGCGGACTGGAGCCGTTCATCCCATTGTGAGACAGGATTTGTGGAAGGAAGGGTGTAACCCGAAGAGCAAGTGATTTCCGTGCTGGGGCCCACACTTCGGCGGAAGGGTCTGGCGGAATAGATCGAGGGGAGCATGTCTGGCACTTGCATGATGTGCCATCTAGTGGTTAAGTGAGCCCAACGTTTAGGCAAAGGAAGATGATCCTTTCTGGTACCTTACAAACTCTCCACCACTTTACTTGGGCAGCTGTAGGAGGTTCGATGCTGTAGGCTAACTGGTATGGGGGCAGGAGGTCTGTTTACTTAGAAGCCACATGTGGAGCACAGAGTAAGGGGGGGAGGACACTGATATAGTAATTATGCAAACCAGAAGTTGCAAACTGGCAGTGTTTGGCCCACAGAGTACTTTTTTCCATTTTGTTTTATTGAGGTGCAATTCACACATACAGTATAGTACACAGATCTTCAGTGTACAGCTTGCTATATTTTTACCTTTGTAAATGTTTACCCTTGTATACTCCATAAAATCACCACCTGGGCCAAGCTATAGGATGTTTCCAGCATCCCGTAGCCTCCCTCCAGGCCCCTGCCAGAAACCCCTCCTCATCATAACCGCTAGTTGGAACTCTGTAACCAGAGATTTGCAATGGCATCATGAAGGTACATACTCCTAACCCTAACCTCTGAGAAAGGATAAAATTCTATAATCACCATTTTAGTAGTTTGCCAAAAAAAGAGAGAGAGAGAGACAGACAGAGGGACAGTTTCCTTACTCAAAACTTTCTGTGGCTTCACAGTCCCTCTTTCCTGAGTTTATTTTGGAGTCCAGGAGACACAATGATCTCTCTTTCCCTGGTCTAAATACCCAATGCATTGTTTTCCTTACCAAGCCTCTCCCTAAAAGATACATCCGTTCGGTGCACTCATTGTATTTTCTGCAGGCAGAGTATCTCTGCAGGCAACCAACTGAATTTTCAAAGAAATCCCATTACTTTTGAGCAGCATGTCAGAGGTGTCACGGATTGTCCTGGTAAAGCCTGTGAATTCCGATGCAGCATTGCAAAATTCACATGAATGCCATGTCACCAGTGACTGCATGACACTCTGTTCAAATGAAGCCGAGCCAATTGTAATGGTGAGAAAGGTTCTCAACCTATAATCCAGCAAAGGCTCATGCATACCGAATAGCATAATGCAATCACTGTTGCTATTTCCACAGGACCTCTTTTTGTACAAATTAAACGACAGTCTCACCGATGGCAAAATTAATAGTATGTCAAGAAGCCGAGGCAGTTTTGAAGTAAAATTGTTGTTATAATAAATAAAGCAATTATATAGGCATTATCCTAATTTATTCTTTTTTTACAAATAACTTGCATTTTTTTCTAATTATTTGACATGGATATGGAAAATGGAAGAATGTGAAGAGGATGATACACACGATCTCTAATCCATCAAAGAAAGTCTATAATGGCTTTGATTAATTCCTCTCAAGGAAATTTTATTCCTTTTGTGTGGGTGTGCATATGTTTTTTTATGGAATTGAGATAATATGTATTTTTCTCTATTATAAGAAATTCTTGAAACATGTTTAATATTTAAAATGACTTCATAATTTCTGTTTTAAGAATGAAAACTAGTTTTTTACCATGTTGTGTTATTGGAAATTTTGATTGCTGTTTTTAAAATAGTTATAAAGATTTAAAGTCTAAATATTTAAAATGAAGTCTTTGACTTTCTACCATACTTATTGGCCAGAATTTCCAGAATAGTGTTCAATAATGGTGATGTTGGCTGTTTGTGGCTTGTTCCTGGTTATAAAGGCAAAAATTGATGTTTCTTAAATATGATTACAGCTCCTGATTTGAGTTGCTTAAAAATCCTATTAAGTAAGTCCTATGAGTTCTAAATTTTAAATATCGGTGATGTAGAATTGAATATTACCAAATGTCTTTCATTGCTATTGAAATAATTAGGTTTATACCCAGATGGATATATGATATATTATAGTAATAGATTTCCTAATATTGGTCCCCCTCCACCAGAACGAATACTATTACAGCATAGAGTAATAAACTTCCAATGAATTGTCAAATTCAATTCCATACTGTTGATTTTAGGATTTTAATATCCAAGTTTATTGTTCTTGAGAGACAACTAGTGTGGCAGGGTAGAGATACACTGTGTTCTCATTCTGGTCTGTAAGTGTGGGTTGCTGAAATTGGGGGTAAGGAACCTATTTCTGTCTATCCTTTTTTCTTGATATCTTATCTCAATTGCAATAAGTGGGTTTTTTATTTTGTGGACTCATAAAGTGCTTTTCTTAACCTCTCTCAAAGCACTCATGACACTTGCGCTCTTATAAAACTGTCTGCATGTCTGCCTTCTGTTTTTGCATGAGCGGTTTGTGTCTTAAATTTAAGAGTCTTTCATCCGCCCCCCTTAGCTGCTAAGTATTGTCCACCTAACCTCTCCTGTGGGGTCCCAGCAAAGCACTGCAGTGGCAGGTGGTGGAAATACACTTAGGTGAGTTTCATCAGCACTCTTGGACTGCCAAACCAGCCCTACAGCCAGCTAAGGAGAAAAACAGGGAAGTAAGAGGGATTCCAAAATTCTGGGGGTATTGTTCTTGCCTGTGGCAGCAATCTGAGCCCAGAGGGCCTGAGTCAACTTCCAAAGCCTCGGGGGCAGACACAGCAGGAAAACACTGAAACCAGCTCTCCTGCACCTGCCCAGGTGGCTGCTCCATTCTGGTCCTGATGGTGCCTTACAGAGAGAATCAGCGACCTCAAATACTTTTGCCTACCTCAAGTACATGCTCTTAAAACTAAGTACATTCATCACAGTCTAATAATTTTTAACAGCTTTCTAATACTCATCTCAAGGCATCATTTCAAAACTATATCTTTCAATTGTCAATTCTTTCCCAGGGGAAGGCTTACAAAATTAAGAACCCTGTGGGGGCTCCCCTACAAAACTACAAAGCACTGGAGGACAGGAAATAGGACTGAAGTATATTCTAGCTCCCACTGTACTAGGCATGTGATTTAAACATAGTGTTTTAGAAATTAATTCATCCTTTTTTCTTGGAGTGGAATGTTACTGAATGGTATTCTTCATGTATTTGAAGACCAAAAGCAACTTCAAAAGCCCTTTAGCCACCAGAGGGAGAATCACAACTAAAAACTTAATGGAAATTAATGGAAGAAATGCTAACAAAAGTAAATGGGGAAGTACCCTGTTCAAGCTAGAATCAAAATGAGTGTTTGCCATCAGGGGAATCGTTCTGGTGATGCCTCTGCCAGACACCTGGTCGGCCTTGCACAGAGGGAGTGGTGTGTGGGTACAGCTGACTTCCTGCTTCTGTGCAGGCACTGGAGCTTCTCGGAAGGCAAAGTGAAAAGTTGTGTTCAATGACACCTTTCTCCTTTTCCTTAGGGTGTTAAATACCACGCTATTTGAAAGTTGGGAGATCGTTGGACCTTATCCTTCCTGGTGGGTTTTTAACATCCTGCTGTTGCTAATACTAGGCCTGAACTGCTTCTGGTCTTACTTGATCATAAAAATAGCTTGCAAAGCTATTTCAAAAGGCAAGGTAAGATAAAAATTCACCATTTCTAATATGCCCCAGATCATTATGTTACTTAGTTACTCTGAATCAATAAGAACATTATTTATTATTTAAAATTTCATCAAAATTGATTTTTTCAAAGTTTAGAATAACCTCCCTGAAACACAAACCAAATGTTTATTGTCTTCTATTTAGTTCATATTTTTAAGTTGTAGCATTGCTTTGCTGATGATTTCCAGTGTTCCGCATTTATGCTTTCAGATTTATTCAAATAGATTATTTATTGTGTTCTTTCCTTCTCTCTGTCTCCCTTGGTCCTTCTCTGGTTATACGTATACTGAACACAAATTGAATAACTTATTTGCTTTTATAAGAAGGGTTACTATGCAGTGTGCCCATTTCTCCCTTTTCCAATAAAATTTAGTTTCTTTGGTTTAAAAAAATGGACTCATGAGGCTGATTTGAATAAAGCTTCTTGAGCCCCAACCTCTCTGTATAGCACAGTGACTTTTCTAGAACATTCTCTATGACATTTTCTTATTTTCATTGTTTGTTCTCTTCCTTCTGCCACCCTGGAAGGCTGGGAAGTGGAACCCTTTACATGTAAGTTTCTCACCACTCTCTCTGTCCTTGTCCTGGGTGCCAAGTCAGCCTGCTGGAGGGGCACTCAGATGCTTTTGTTTCCATGCATATTGTTCTGTCTAATCTGCTGGCACTGGCTGGAGGCTCTAACTGAGGTATGGCTCCCACCAGCTACAAAGGGATACTGGGAACAGCTCAGTTCATGTCCTTTTGTATGAGTTTGCCTTCCGCTGAACTTTGCATGATCCCACAGAGAAGGAGAGGAATTTTTTCAGTGGTGTGTAGCAAACAGAAATAGACTGAAGTCAAGTAGGAGAAAGAGAAGTAAGTTGGGGAGAGCAGCAACACGGTCTCAGATGGCATCCTCAGCATTAGCTCCTTTGCCTGGTCTGCCCTGGACCGCAGGGCAGCACTTAACCGACCACCTTGTCCTCAGTGAGGGAAGCAGAGCTGACCCTCCCACAGAGGGCCTCGGGGCACCTCGCCATGGACTATGAAGCCAGTTCTCAGTGTCAACTCTTGTCATATTATTCCACATAATCATGTATGATAGAACTGTACACCTGAGCCCAGTATGACCCTATGAACCAATGTTACCCAAATAATATAATAAAAATAAATAAATCCAAAATATTTTGATCAATGCATTGTTTAGAAGCAAAAGGGTTTTTTTCCTGTGAGCTCTTACTCTTTAACGTTAGTATGTATTTCCGCTTGCACACACAATGCTGTCAGCAGGGTAACAATGACGGAAGGTACAAGGAGCAATGATCAGATTACTTGTGTCCTCACTGTATTGCTATTTCTAGCAGACGTGTTCTCTTCTCTCCAATTCATTCCTTCAACTTTACGAAGAGACAGTCATTAGTTTTATTCCACATCTCAGGCTTCATAATATTTCAATTGGTATTACTGCTCACCTAGGACAGTAAGGTTCATGGCTGTAGATTGTGTACTCCATTTTTGTGTGGGTTATTTTAAGACATTCTAAATTCTTTCTTTCTTTGAAGGTAGCATAGCTATAGATTTTTTCCCCAGTGCAATTACAAATAATCTTACTAATCATGCAAACGTAAATTAATCACTCTCTAAAACTGGAGCTGCTTAATTTATGACTAACGGGTTTCTAAATGAAATGGAACCCTACTATAGGGACACCTCTGTGACCCTGGTTTTTAAGTTAAAAGTATCTTTGCAATCTACTTGTTTTGATGTTTCATTATCTAAAGCTTCTTGGAGACGGTCCTTGTAAGTTTAACCTCACCTCAGGTGGCATGGAGTAAGGTCCATTTTTACACTGTTTACTTGGTCATCTCTAATCCCCTCGCACCTAACAGAGGCGATATTATCTCATAGCGGTGCCTTCTCCAGTCGGAAGGGCACTGGATTCCAGGGTTCTAAAGTGGGGGAGTTGTGGTGGCCTAGAGAGGACATGATGTGAAAAAACTCCCCCAGATGGTTCTAATATACTTCCCAGAAGACTTTGCCAAGTTCCCCAACCCACCTCCCAGAGAATTGCACGTGACTAGATTGGGGAGGGTTCTAGGAAGCCAGGCCACCAGGTCCCTGTTGCCACCCCACTTAGAAAGCAAGTAAATGGCACTCACTTACTCAAAGGTCTTAAGATCTTTGGGGTAAAAATGCTTACTGTAATTTAGACTTATAGAATAGGAGGTTCAAACTATTATAATATTAAAAGCAGTAGAATATTTCCTTAATTTCTTCTGAGGACCCCCCAAAAAACAGAGTTTATTTAAAAATTGTATATTCTTACATGTTTAAACTTTAGTCACATTGAAAGTTCTCTCCATTTGATGCAATATACCTATCAACACATATTTTTCCACTGCTCAAAATAGTTTTTGAACATGTCAATTTTGATGCTTTGTAGTACTTCTGCCATTTTTTGTTTCACCTCTTCCATATCAGCAAAACATTTCACTTTAAGGACTGTTTTCATCTGGGGAGACAAAAAAAAAGTCACTTGTGGTGAGATCAGGAATAAGAAGGGTTGGGTACGGGGGTCATGCCATTGTGGTCAAAAACTGCTGAACACTCAGCACTAGTGTGGGCAGGTGTGCTCACAAATCACCCATCATGAAATGGGCAAAAGAGTTGAAAGAGTCTTCAAACAAAATTCACTGAAGCTGAACGCAGCCTGTCACAACAACACCAGCTGATATGCTGATACGGATGGGTTCCTAGAACACTTACCTAGAGGGAAGCCTGTACTACAAGGTGCTCGCCCTCCAGAAGATAATTCAGGTTTTTTGGGTCCCCCTTGTACTTCCATGCTAGACAGCCTGACTTTTTTTTTCATTTTTTATGATAAGGTATAGGGTTCTATCTATTGTCTTATGTGACCATCCTCAATACTTAATGAAGCTGAATGGAGGACAGAAGAACCCTGGAATGGCAGGAACCAATTCATGATGAATCAGTCAGTAGATTTTCCTTGGGAAATATTTAAAACTAACCCTCAGCCAGGAGGTTCTCAAAATACTCCCTACTGCCATTTGTTATTATGTCGCATATAAAACAAAATTTCTACTTAATTCTAACAGACAGAAAAGAAAGCCAAATTAAGTCATGAAATAATGCATTGCAAAAACAAGTAAGAATGCTGTTTTGATTAACTGCATTAGTGAATGTCTCCATTAGTGTAGTCAATTGAGAACTGACTTTAAGTGATTCTCAAGGGTAAAGTGATGATCAGAGTGCAGAGTGACTCACTCGGGCCAAATTCCCACAGTGCAGTTCAGCAGTGCAGTAGGCCACTTTGCTGGTCAAAGCGCAACTCATGATCTAACACATTCTCAATAGAGAAAGGTACCACACAGAGGTCAGCAAGCCCTGCCCTGTGTGACTCAGTTGGTTGGGCATTGTCCCACAAAGTGAAGGGTCGCCTTTTCGATTCCTGGTCAGGGCACTTGCCTGGGTTGTGGGCTTGCCCCCCCACCCCGTTGGGGTGTGTGTGAGAAGCAACCCATTGATGTTTCTCTCTCCCATCCATGTTTCTCTCCCTCTCTTTATCCCTCCTTTCCCTTCTCTCTAAAAATAAGTAAATAAAATCTCTTTTAATAAAAGGTCAGCAAATCTAGCCCACATTTCTTAATAACTGACTTTGTCACCCAAACTATATATCTTTAGTAAAAGGGAACTAATTACTATGGCAAAGTTTTTGTCCTCTTTGATTTTTTAACATTTTAACTGTTTTGCCTTGTATATGATTGCATGTGATTCTGAGCATGCCATACCTTGATGACTCCCTAGGGGCTGGTTACACTCACCTTCTTGTATTCCACAGGTGTCCAAGGATGATCGAAGTGATATTGAGTCCAGCTCAGATGAGGAGGACTCGGAACCTCCAGGGAAGAACCCCCACACCGCAACTACCACCAATGGAACCAGTGGTACCAACGGGTATCTCCTGACTGGCCCTTGCTCCGTGGATGATTAATTACTCAAAACTACAAGTCTGGAACAAAGGGAACTATTTGTTCCCAGAAGTATTTAATAAGTTGCAAATGCAGTTCCTTTCATAATATCTCAACACCAGAAACAAAAATTAGGATTATCAAAGCATTTTGAATAGCGCACTGCCGTACATCCCGTCTGTGAATGAAGAATTATCATTCTCTATATGTAGGCATGCTGTGTGTAATTGACACAAGGGAACAGTATTTGCGTTTGTATTGTCTTAGAATATTATTTATTTTTTTGTATTTGTTTGTAAATCTGTGGACAAAAGAGGTTTTCCTCACTCCTTCCACTCCCTGGGTTGATGACAGTGAGGGAGATGCTCCGTCTGCTTCTACTCCTTTCTACCGCTGTAGGCCCGTCCGCTAGGAGCATCAGCTTAATTAGTCTTAGAGCAAGCAAAACCCAATGCAGGATTCTCGTACAGCTCCAGATAGGTTTGCTTTCTTCACGTCAGTGCCCATTTAGAAATTACCTATAGTCTCCATGACCATTCTCCCAGTATATAGTTGAACCAGGATGAGCTAGGTTTTTTAATTATCACTTTCCATGGTCATTTAGCAGTTCCGATTAAAGAGTATAGTTGTCGGAGGGCCTTTTAAAAATTGTTTTGTGTTAAGTTGTTTTGGGAGAGGCTTCATTTCTTGTGCACGCAGCCCAGATTTCTTCAATGAGCGTGATAGCTAGTTGGGGATTCACCCTGCCGGTCACAGAGACTTCTTTTATTCTCTGTGATGAAGTCAGCACTCTGGCTCTGAAGGAAGACATTTGCTTAAGGTTATAGTTACAGAGAAATCGCTCCTACTGTCTGGAACTTTTTCATGGTCTGAGAATAGCACAAAGAGAGCAGCTGATTGCAGCCACGTTTTACCGCTGCCCCTGAAATCGGCACAGTCTTCTGTGGTGTCATGAAAAGAAAGATGCTGAGTATGTTTTGCAACCAAAAAAAAAGAGTTTCGAGCATTGGCAAAGGTCACCTCAAGTGCGAAGCACTTTATTGCATCAGCTTTCGTGGAAAGTGCCCTATCTGGTATTTGATTTTGATGTTCTTATTTTTCTGAATCAAATTAAGCAAATGGGAGAAAGACTCTTTTACCCTTTGTCTTCTGCCCCTACACAGGACTCAGAAGAACCTTCCCATGACCCAAACAGCATTGCATTCTGGGTCCCTTTGTTTGCTTCTTCGAAGACCTGTTCTCTTTACAGGACTTTTTACTCAAAAGAAGCTGTTGCCAGAAAAACAAAAATTCGACTGGACACTGACAATATTGGCGATGAGCAAGACTACGGAAAAATAAGTATCCATCGTCTCCTAGAGGGCAGTGTGATTTGTGTAGAGATAAGAAAACCATACCCATAAACCAAAGATTTTTGTCTCCTTTCTTCTAATTTTCAGTGAGCAGGAATTAAAAGTCACCACAAATACTTTCTTCATAAACCAAAAGACCATCCTGTATGTAAAACAAGGGTTCAAAACCCCAGTGCAGTGACAGAGTATGCGGATCAGGGCAGACAATAGCCAAAGCCCAGGGTGTGAGTGTGCTGCTCGGAGCCATTCACCTTCCATTCAGTTTTTGAAAAAATGGAAACTTTGTACTCACAATTTACAACCTCTAATTAAAATGCTCCCAAACAAAAACCTCACACTGTGATATTAATCTAAGTCTTTCCCCACTTAGTTACAATTAGTATGTTTCTGGTATGGTCCGTAGTAATAATTGAAGAGGCTTGAAAATGTGTCTGCCTGTTTGTTGAAACAACTAATCCTTCACGTAAGTCCTTATGATTTTGATTCGCAACACCAGGCTATGTCTAGGAGTGTAATTCGTGGGTGGTTTGAGTTCGTAAGACCAGTCATAAAACATCAAAAGCACTTGTTAGTCATCTCAATATCTGCTAAGGTGCAGATAAATAAAAAGTAGCAGCAAGCATGTTATAGCTGAACATTTTCGAGAGGTTGAGAATTCACTATTTCATCAACTAAAACATGGAAGAGAATTGTGGGTTGTACCCTGCTTGAGTGTAGAGCAAGTCCTCTCCATGGGTGGAACAAACCAGAGAACGATGGAGGGTGCAAGTTCAGATTGTCCGACACCCTTTAGCACAGAAGAACAATTTCAAAAGGTTAGCTTACAAATTATTAAAGAAGAATTGCATAAAAGTAAGTACATGGAGTCCATCCTTGGCAAAGACAAACCTAAACAAGCTTTTGTTTTCCCAGAAATCACTCAGAAGAAGGATTGGGAATACTTAGAGTGATGGCATTAATTTAACAAAGTCCCCCATGGATCTACAGATTTTTATTTCATTTTACATTGTAGAGCAAAGGGTTCTTTTTGACAAATGAAAATGGTGTTTGTAGGCCTCTGGAAGTGAAAAATAATATATCTCTGTCTACTGCTCTCCTGTGGCGCCCCGATGAGAGAAAAATATGTGAGGTATCTTCCACCCGAGCCACGCCATAGTTTTGGAAGTGTATTTTGTAACTTTGGCTGTGTTTAGTGAGTGTTGTTTCCATTCATTAACTTAGCTTGTATTGCTGTTTCCTTCCTCTTGGTCACATTCAAACTTTCCCAAGGTACAACGGGGTATGTAGGAAGGAATCTAGAAAAAGTATGTTTCATTCTCTGATGTTATAGCTTTTCTCTATCTCTTAGTGGGGGGAAAAAAAGTAGAAAATTGAGTAGAATTTGGCCTTGGGTCAATAAATGATAGAAATGTGTGATCTATGTATGTATATGTATGTTTCTCCAAAAATGCGATAAAACCAAAATATCACTGACTCATTATTATCCATATTCCTTTCACAAAAACTATTTACTATATACAATAGAAACTTCCTGCCTCTCTCTCAACTTCCTGCTCATTCCACCCAGACAGCTGAGAGTCGTGGAATTTTTTCAGTCTCTTAGCCTCGGAACTAAATATTGCAGAATTAAGATCATAGAGGGCCTAAGGTCAGCATGTAAGCCAGATACAGGTCTCATTTCTAAATGTAGTCATATGAATGCTGAGAATGGGAAGTAACTCTCATATTTTGGATATTAAACTGTATGTTGGAAAAATGCATACGATTGCTGCTTCGCCCCAGGATGTTATCAACATCTGACTCCTGCTAGGCTGCTAGACAAAGGTGTTCTGAGGTACCATCAGATAATGAAATGCACCTGACGGAGATATTCGGCAGGAAGGTTGATTTTCCAAAGAAAGCAAGCAGTTGGGTGAGAAAAATAACTCTTTAATGAGATAAGATGAGAGCACCTTTAGCCAAAAGGGTGGGTGAACCTCAAAACGTCCAGTTCTG
The DNA here is from genome assembly GCA_004027735.1 of Carollia perspicillata. Taxonomy (NCBI): domain Eukaryota; kingdom Metazoa; phylum Chordata; class Mammalia; order Chiroptera; family Phyllostomidae; genus Carollia; species Carollia perspicillata. The sequence goes on from PVKM010000418.1 coordinate 107,282, forward strand.
TTGCCAAACTTTCCATTCTGGGTGTGTATATATATGGTAGAGTTTGAACTTGAGCAAATTGAATGCTTCCACCTTAGACAGAGGGGGTCCGGATCTTCCACTTTGTATTTTAACCTCATTGTTATTTGGGCCGAAGTAAAAACTGAGGTGTTATTTCAGCTTGCCTGAGTCTTTGCAAAAGAGCTCTTCACAAAGAATTTTATGGGCACGTATGATTGTTCCCAATCTGTTCATGATTGTTTTGATTGATGGTTATTTTTATCCCTTCCTTGGAAATGTTAATGCCAAAGTTGCCTGAATATTTGAATTTTTTTATTTGAAGTATAGAAAGTGTACAGAGTAGTTCCAAAGGTGTTAAAAGGTTCCGTTATCAGTATGTGTGACAATGCCATTATGTCTGGAGAGGTTCAAGAAACCCTTTGGAAAGAAAAGGTTCTGTGTTTACATCTCATGTGCTATTTGAGATCTTAAGATTCCAATTAGCTTACTTTTCTTTTCTTTGCCTTTGACTGATTCCTGCTTTGTTGATTAAACAATAATAGCCCTGAAATGCTTCTAATCTTCAAATAAGAAAAAAATCAGATCCAAGTCAGACTGATGACAAAGTGCTGACAAGGCACTCCCAGTTTCCAAGTCACTTGTGTGGATGGAGCAAATGCAGTTAGCTCTCGTTACTGCATTCAGTAGCGTTCTGTCCGTGGAAGAACACTCTCGGTAATCCTAACGAGTTCTTGAAGTCGTGCAAAATGCAGCAAGATAGGTTTTTAATAAAGATAATGTTGTCCCCAGAGTCATTTTACGTTTTTCTCAGCAAATTGAAATTGTGTCATTCTCAAATTACCAAATAGATTAGCACTGGTTCACTATTGCCGCATTTTAGTTCTTCTAGTAATAGTCCAGGAGAGTTCTGTAGTTTGCCCTTGTGTGCAGGGCTTCTACTTCCCCGTAGGGGGCGCTCAGGATATGCTGAGGAGGCCTACCTATTTGGCCACTCTGCTTTTGGAATTCCTCTAACATACACTCAGAGGGAGCATACCTGGTGCTGGCTTTCACGGAGAATATTGTATTAAAGAACATAAAACACCATAAGTAACTGTGAAGAAGATCTGCAGACACCCGAAAGAGAACCTTTGTCTTTTCCGGGCATTTCCAACTTGAGTTCGACCTGAAGCCTTTGAAAGGAATGCATTCCCAAATGGTCACAAGCTAAGATCTCATCAGATCAAAGAAATAAAAAAAAAAAATCTCTGCAGTCGATTGGCATATCGTATGGTGTCTCCAACAAGACTAGGCATTCTCAAGATTTCCCAGGAAGTGACGGGAGGGGCCATTCAGCCTAAAAATCTGGGTCGTTTATCTCATTTCACTCACATTCCTTTCAGCCTCCTGGAACTCTTGAGAAAAAGAAGCCAGAATATTGTCATTTTTTTTTTTTGCTATCAATTTCCCAATAGCCTTTGGATCAGTTGTACCCACACCTCCTTCTGATGCCATTTTTCTTAATAAAGTGTTAAGCCTGGAATGGCTTAACGAGCCATTCCATAACGAGGGGCTATGGAAGTTTGGCTTTGTATTTTGGTGTATTTCGCACGGCCTGGAAACCAGGAACAACAGCGGTTGTATGATTGGTACGTTAAGTCAGAAAAAAGGGATTTTATAGATAATTTGTTTTCTTTGAGATCTACAGTAATTTTTTAAAACTGTCATTGTAATGCTACCCTCTAAAAATTAGGGGTTTTTAAAGATCAGTTGCCAAAGAGAAACTAGCTCTGTAATAGGAACAGTTACGCGGTGATTCTGGGACTTTAACTTAGAGCTGCATCAATTTAAACATGGGAAAAAATGCCCTCTGAGTTTGATTTCCAAAAGTCTTACAGTGCTGCTGAGCCCGTGATTTCCACCAGCTCTTTGTTCACCCACATAATCAGTTACCTCCACAGCCATTTGTTGTCACTCAAGGGGGAGGGTGGTTAGTGTTTGGACTTGATTTTTTCCATCCTGCAGTGAGGAACAGGCGAGGTGGCAAACCTTACTTTTTTCTTAAGACAATTCAGTGCTTGAGCATCTTTGTTGGAAATGGAATGATGTGCTGTTAGCCAGTTAGAATTATTTTATGTACTGTTACTATGTTTTGCTGATTTTTATATGAAAATA
>PVKM010000419.1:0-109623 GCA_004027735.1 Carollia perspicillata
GTCCTTCAGACCCCCGGAGTAGCCAGTGTGAGAGGGGGTCTGCTGCGAGGAGAGTTCGTCCCAGCAAGGGGCAACCCGATGCTGCCCGGTTGGGAGTGTCCACCTGCCCACCCTCTGTCCCCTGAGTCTGATGTCTTGGAGAGTTCAGTTGTCTTGGAGCTTTCGTTCACCGTTGCCATTTGGTGCACTTGACTTTCTGTGCTTTAAGTTTCCCGAGACCGTCGCGCCAGCCCAGCCCGAGCTCTAGAGCGAAGCGAGCCCTTTTCATTGTGCCCCTTCCCCGCGACGGCCTCGGAAGTGCCCGGCAGCGGCCACGTCGAGCCTGCTTCTCGCTCTGGACGGAGAAAGGGCCATGCTTTACAAAGTAGAAAGGTTGTTGCTTCCGTTTGCACAGACGGTCGTGCTTCACAGACGGTGTGGTGTGCTCGGTGTGCAGCGGAGAGGCGTTTCTGGTACCATGGGGTGTGGGGTTTTACCCTGGGGGGCAGGAGAGCCCGAAGGAGATGCTCTGGGTGTTAAGGGAGGCCTGGAATCCGGTCAGATGATCCGTGGATTTCTTCTCTTTCTTTCTCTCTCTCTTTTTTTTTAATATTCTCTACCGGGACTCATGTTCAGTTCTCCCCGCGGGGGAAAAACCTAGTGAGCGAACGAAGAGAGAACCGGCGTCTCCGCCCTTTGCAGCGAGTGCCTTTTCTTCGGAAGCGGTTGGCGTCCTTGGAGGTTCTGGAACGGTTTGCGGAGTGACTTAGTGCCGTGGGGCCAAAGGGCAGGAGCCGGCCGCGGCCGCAGAGGCACCTCTCGCGGTGTGCAGAGGCTGCGGCGTGCTGTGCCCTGTCCGATTTCCACGCGCGTGTGGCGTGGCGTGTTTTCACGTGAGCGTGGTGCTCTGCACATCTGCACGTCTTCGCTGGGAGCGGGACTGGTCACCTGAAGGGCATAGCTTCTCCCAGGCCTGAGCTAGACTCTGGGCTTCCCTCCCAGCATTTTCACTGTGGCATTTGCTAGCAAAACTTTGACCCAAGGCCAGAAAGTTCGGTTAAAAATAGTACAGTATTCATCAGGTTCATATTCAGTCCCAGATAGAAATTTTTCAGACTTTCATCTCGGGTCTTTGCAGATATTACTCATAATCATTAGGATTATTCTGAGCTTGAACCTAAGCCATTTGCACCTGTAATATACATTCTGTTTTATCTTTTTTAAAGTTTCAATTTATTGATTTGTAGGGAGAGACGGAAACATCGATTTGTTGTTCCACTTTATTTCTGGTTTGATTCTTGCATGTGCCCTGACCAGGGATGGAACCCACAGTCTTGGTGTATCCTGATGATGCTCTGACCCACTGAGCTCCCTGGCCAGAGCCTTACATTCTGTTTTATTAAAGTGTTTTCTAAATTATTAAAATGAAGGCTGTTTTAAAAAATGAAACATTGTACATGCTCAGTACACAATTCAGTCCATTTGTTGACCAGTAATCCATATATATATAGCCACACACTTTACATTTTTGTTGAGGTGACACATCACTGGCGTGACAGTTGATGTCAGATTTTGTCATTGCTGTTTTTAGTTGTTTAAATACAGGGTGGGGCACAAGTAGGTTTACAATTGTTTGTATGGAAAATAATACAATAATTAATAAATAATAATAGAAAAATAAACTGCGTTTCCTGTACTCACAGCTCTAAACCTACTTTTGCCCCACCTTGTATATAGTCTCCTCACATAGAGATAATCACTGTTTGAGTTCATATTTTAATATGTATATGTCTGAAAAAAATTAGAAAAAACATAAAATTACATGGTACATATGCTTTGTCATTTTTTAAAACTTAATGAAAGAAGCTTTTAGGTAGTCAAGTTGCTTGGTCTTCTCATTGAAGAGTGATTCCTGGCTTAGATGTCATGCCTAGGACATTCTCCATGACCAAGAATGTGGTATCATATATCTGAATTTTCTTTTAGTGCTATAATGGTTTTACTTATTTAAAAATTTATTAATAGAGAGAAGGAGAGAGAGGGAGAGAGAAACATCTATTTGTTGCTCCACTTACTGATGCATTTATTGGTTGATTCGTGTCTGTGCCCTGGCCGGGATCAAACCCGAAACCTTGGCCCCTGGTCAGGACTGGGCTCTAACCAACTGGCCTGTTGGGCCAGGGCTTATAATGATTTTATTCTTAATGTTATTTTTATTCCATTTGGAATTCTGAGGGGAAGTGTGAAATGGGGGCACAAAAATTTTATCAGACATTTTGACTAAGTATTAGAGTTCCCAAAATATTAATTGGGAGCCTTTGTTTCTAGCTCTGTATTCTGTTCATAAAACCGCCTGTTTGGGGAGTGCTGCTTGGGGGAGAGGGACAGTAGTGGTTATGGGTTTGGTCTCCAATTGGACCCTTTGAGATTCCTCATGGAAAGAATACTCTAACGATACTTAAAATCCTGTTTTGTGCTAATATTAAAAATATATATGAGCTGTCAGTGATAAGGTTTACTGGTGAAGAGAAGAATGACTCAGAGCAATTTTATTATAGCTTTTGGGAAAAAACACAAAATAACTTTGTTGGTTAGGTTAGCTTATATGAAGCTTAATCTTTAAATCAATGTGAAATCATGGTGGCATTCAGGATTCTACTGAAACTCTCTCTTCTCATTTTATTCTTGATTGGAATCATTCTCCCATCTGTACTTTATTTTTTCCCTCCCTTTAAAGTATGATTAAATTATGCAGTTGGTTGTCCCAAATGATCCTCACTTACCTTTCGGAAGCTATTTGAGTCACAGTGGTTAGCATTTCTCTTCGTGTGTGTGTTTGTGTGACAGAGAGGAAATACTGAGGTTCATTTTTGGTTTATCATTGATAATCTTTTGAGGAATGTTTCTATGTCCAAGAATGATTATATAGTTTATTGATTCATTTTGGTAATGTATGGGTTGTTTGTTCAGATATCTAAAGTGCTTTACAATTTTTTTTGTTATGATTGATCACTTAGTATTCAATGTCTAATTTCCTTCATTATTTTAAAGAGATTATAGACTGAAACTTAATTTCTAATGGATTATTATTTGGGTTGTCTTTTAGGCCATAGAAATGAATAGCAGAGCCTCCTCTAGCAATCCTTTATTTAGGTAGAAACAGAGCAGAGCAGGTTGGCTTTATCTTGATTACCTGGATGATTGTGATGAGGAATGTATACTAAGTGTTGTCAAGTTATATACATACTTCTTGGCTTTTTAGTTTATGTAATGGACCGAATGCAGGGTCTTTTGGGAGATGGGTCTTTTTTGTCTTCCAATTGTGTCCTGTAAATATTTGTTGAATGAACAGTTCTTTTTTAAGTAAAAGGAGTTATTTGTAGAAATATACCCCTGCTCGAACAAGAGATATTAAGGTAGTTCCCAAGTAAACATTTTGATCTATATTCCTGACACTTATTTCTTATCTATCTATAGGAAGGGAGATAAGTAAACATTTGTATATGAAGAGAGGATATGTTTGGGTGGTAGAATTAATTGGAGGTCAGGTAGGAAAAATTAGTTGTGATTTGGATATTTTCTGGACTGTGCTGAAACAGTTTGTCTTGGCAAGGATGTAAACTAATTTTATTCAGTGTTTTAGGTGAAGTCAAGACATCTCGTGTGGAGGGCTGAACAGCTTTATCATTTATCATGTGTCACCTGTTCCCCCTCCCCTCTAATTTTTCTTCTGGTTAAACATCTGGTTCCTTCTTATATACCTTGGTAATGTCATAATGCCTGTGTTGAAACCATACTTAATGAGTAAGGGCAGATGAAATGGTGGGTTCACAGGGTGAATTTTTTTAAAATCATCACCTGAGGACATGCTTACTGATTTTAGAGAGTGGGGAAGGGAGGGAGAAAGAGAGGCAGAGAAATATCGGTTGGTTGCCTTTCCTACATGCCTCAAGCAAGGACTGACCCCACAACCTAGGTATGTACCCCAGACCGGAAATCAACCCAATATCTTTAGGTTTGTAGGATGAAACCAACCAACTGAGCCACACCAGCCAGGGCACAGGGTTGAATTCTTTAAAATAATATATTGGCTGGTTGTTAATAATAAGGCAGTATTTGTTAACAAAAGTAAAACCCAAACCAAAGGGCATGAGAGATTTTGATCAGAAACCGAGAGTTGTTATAAGTCACTATGAATGACTGTTTTGAAAAATTTTCAGGTCTTATCAAGCATACTGATTACTAGCAGTTTTATTTAGCTTTAAAATAACGGTGGGCAAAGGGAGGTTTACAGTTGTGAGTTTTTGAAACACAGTTTATTCTTGTATTAGTATTTATTAATTATTGTGTTGTTAATACAACTATAAACCTCCTTTGCCCACCCCTGTATTTACTGTTTGTATAATCTGTTTCTTTTTCTAATAAACTGAAATGCTTCATTTCCTTGTTCCCTTTGCATCTTATTTAAAACAGTTATAGTAAGGGAATTTAGAGTTATGGTAGCTTTTCTTTTACATCTGCTAGTGGTGTTCAGTAGCAGACAAAGGAGAACGATACACGATGTCTTGCCTGCAGTAATTCCTTGATAATTGTTGGTTGAAAAATAAATGTAGCCTGCGGATGTAGTACAATTGACAAGTCATGTTTCACTCTCTTACTTGTGCTTACAATTAGCTCTGAAATAAAAGTGTAGCATTTGAGAGTAGTCAGCAGGGGTTTTTAACATAGGTATGGTAGTTTACTAGCTTTGCTAGTTCTTTTTATTGAGGTATACTATATATACTGTAAAATTTACCCACTGTCACTAATGCACTGATTTTTAATAGCTATAAAGTTGTCAGTCATCACAGTCCATTTTCATTAATCACCCGAATTCTCTTTAGCATGTTTGCAGTCAGTCCTTGCTTCCAGCCCCAGCCAACCAATGATCTGTTTTCTGTCTCTATACATTTTTCTTTTCTGGAAATTCTGTCTAAATAAAATCATACAACATACAGTTGTTTTCTCTGGCTGCTTTTACCTTGCACAATTTTTTGAGGTTCATCTGTGCTGTAGCCTATATTAATATTTTGTTTTTAATTGCTGAGCTATATTCCATTATATAGATATACCACATTTTGTTTATGAATTCACCATATGTGTGGACATATGTTTTTATTTCTCTTGCTAGATTTCAAGGAGTGGGATTTCTGGGTCATATGGTGAGCTTATACATAACTTTTAAAAAACTGACAAATTGTTCTCCAAAGTAGCTGCACTATTTTATGAGGGTTCCAGTTTTTCCACATCCTTAGGGAACACTATTGTCTGTCTTCGTGATTGTAGTCATTGCAGTGTATTTTACTAATGACATATGATGCTGAGCACTGTTTCATGTGCTTGTTAATTCTGCTTGTTCTTTTGATTTTTACTGATGTACCATGAGTATGATCTGGTAAAGGGAATTTCATTTTGTATACCACAGGCCAATCCCAATATGTAAAAAAATAGAATATAAATAATACAGATGGGAGACCTTTGTAGGTAGAATTATCCTACTGGCTAGAGTCTCCACTTTAAAGGTCTAGTTAATACTAAGCCTCCCCCTATCCCTCTAAACCTTGCTATCATATCTTTTGCTTCCAAGTAATGAATGAGCCTTGTTGAACTGTGTGGAGTCTACACTGTAGACCCTGATAATGGCAGTCTTTACTAGTTGAGTTATTTCTAAGCTACAGATCAAGTTGAAGTACTTCTGACTTAAATGTGCATCCTTTGAGTGTTTCTTCATTTATGTGCTCATCTTTCCTATCTGAGCATGTTGAGTAGGCTTCTAAATTTATTTCTGTCCATCTTAATCCAACATATGTCTTTATACTTTCCTGTTTTACATAAAGCTCAGGAAACAATTGTTATTATTAATTTTTTAACTTGGTTCCTGTGAGGGTGGTTTCCAGAGGGTGTTTTAAACATTCTATATTATGCTTGGCTTTTGGCTTACACTTTGAATACCCATCTGAACTTAATCTCCAGATAAAATTGTTGCCTTCTCTCGTTCACAGTTGGCATTAAATACTGATTTTCAGAATTACATTATGTGCGAAGTTTTGGACTTTAACCAAGGGGCAGTGTTCTTTTCAAATGCAGAAGTACCTGTTTTACTTGTGCATTGTGTGTCAGATATGACCCTACTGTTTTGCCTTGTATTTCAGTATGGTGCTTTTTTAAAACATTAAAAAAAATTTTCCCCAGCTATTTAAAAAAATTCTTTATTCTGTTGCAGTTGTCCCAATTTTCCCCCTTTGCCCTCCTCTGTCCTGCCCATCTCCTGTTCCCATAGTCTATCCCCACATCATTGTCCATGTCCATGGGTTATTCATACATGACTACTCCCTTCCCCTTCTTTCTACCATTGTCCCCTCCCACTTTTCCTCTGGCAGCTAGCTGTCAGTCTGTTCCCTGTTTCCATGTTTCTGGTTCTGTTTTGCTAGTTAGTTTATTTTGTTGATTAGGTTCCTCTTACAAGTGAGATCATATGGTATTTGTCTTTTACCAACTGGCTTATTTCACTTAGCATAACAGTCTCCAGTTCCATCCATGCTGTCACAAAGGGTAGGGATCCTCCCTTCTTCCTTCCCTTCCTTCTCTTATGCGTAGTATTCCATTGTGTGCCTGTACCACAGTTTTTAAATCCATTCATCTACTGATGGGCACTTAGGCTGTGTCCAAGGGGGTTCATAAGTTCTTTTGAACTTATGGATTCTTAAGGTATAGTCCCAGCAGTGGAAATTGCTATCAAAGGCATGGTTATTGCGATTGAAGTTTCCCCTTTAGCTTTAGATTATTGTAAATTTGGGGAGGGTATTAAAGGTAATCACATACAGGACATTTGAACAGTGAACGAAATTTTAGGAGATAAATTCTTTACAATTTAAGATGCCTAAATACATTAAAGAAGAATTAAAAACACTTTTGGTTATAGTGATATTTATTTTTCTAAAAGGAAAGTGCACTAAGCACAGTTGTCATGAACTTTGAGGCCTGCAAAATTTAGTGAAATGTATTTTTGTATGCGAAACCCTTGAAGAAATATTTAAAGTATTAGATGTCTAAATATTAGTATGATTTTGAAAACTTTCACCATTTTGGAATAACATTATTATGGATTTAGCTTTGTGGCACTTTGGACTTTTATACATTTGAATATATATGGCCATATTTTGTTGCGTTACATAGTGAATTAAGTTCAAGTTGAAGTTGAATGGTTAAAAATGGTGTTGTGTTGTGGTTGACAAGTTTGCCTTTGTTAAAAGAGTCAAGATTAAAAAAAATTTTCTTTTTAAACCATTGGATTTCATCAGATGCTAACAGGTCATACAATCAAAATCTATGGGTATTAGTATAGATTAGGGGAAAACACATAAAATGATAATTTTCTTTCAAGGTTATGAGATACCAAGACAGAAACTGGGAAAAGAGATGATGCAAAATATAAAGTTAGTGTCAATAATAATATTGCCATTATTCTAAATTTAGAAACATTTGTTTGAATATTCTGAGTTTCTTTTAAATATCTAAAAGAGGAACCTTGAATTTTTGAATTTGTCTCCTCAATGATTATATTTTGTCCAAATAGAATCACTGAAATTAATGTGCCAATCAGGTAATAATGAACATTTCTCAAAACTTTAGATGTGTGCTATGATCCTATATTGCATTCAGTGGGAAACAGTTTTTTTCGTCTTGCGTTCAAAAAGGGTAATCTCAGAGGAGCTTTATTTTAATGAATGCATTTTAAAAATCTCCCTACTGGATTGAAATAAACAGAAGACTGTGTGTGTGTGTCTGGGAGTTAAAAAATTAAACTTAATACCAATATAGTTTATAGCCTGGCTTTTTTTAAGTTAAGATTTTTCTAATCTGTATCTTTCTAATCCCATAGTTTAGGCAGTGATTTCCAGACCCTGCTATACATAGGTCTCAACTGGGATCTTCAGAAATATGAAAGACTGGCTTTCACCCTCATACATTCTAACATAGTTGCTCTGTGGTACCACCTGGGGATCAGGAGTTTTTTTAAGTCCCATGGTGATTCTCAAGTGCAGGAAAATGTGAGAACCACTGAGCTGAGGGGTGCAATATTGTAATTCAAAGATTGGCAGAGGGGCCATAGGGTCCCGAATGTATCTGAGAAAAGGTGAACACTTGGGTTTTTTTGTTTTTCTTCCTTTGTTTTTGTGGCTCACAGAGGCTTGGATGAAGCCAGAAAGTCAGAATTATCTGATGGAAGCCAGAATCACAACTAGGATGCTTGATGGAAATGGTGTCAGATCTAATGAGTTAGATGGTCTGTAGGGACCAGGAGTTTGCATTTAAACAAGTATCTCAAGTGATTTTTATGCAGGTAATCCTCAGGTCAAAGGATGAAAACAGTAGGTGGTGTTTCTTGTGCTGACTGAGAAAACCAGAAGTAGATACTGGCTGAGATCTCTTTGGCATGCGGAATTGTATGTGTGGGAGAGGTTGGCACATGGAGAGACGCAAGATTTTCTGAAATGTCAAGGGTCATTACATTATGTATCTTCTTTTAGAGAAGGTATTCCATAGGAATCAGACTAGGACTCTTTTTCTTATTTTAGAAGGAAATTTAATTTGCCAAGCTTTTCTGAAGAGGGAGAATCAGACAAGACACACCAAATAGAAATTTAAAAAAACCTTTTATTGTGGTAAAATATAATATAAAATTTCAGTATAGAAATGTTATTACATCTTATCCTTTTGTGAGAAATATAGTCTACAGAGAATTATTGGCCTAGAAATACATAATTTTGATGTTTCATATTTAATAAATGGTTACAGAAAAATGTTGATTGTTTAATCGACAGTCGATTTAATTTAGAAATGTATTGTCTTTCAGAGCATAGCACCTACAACAGGATAGTATATTTGTGATTGTACCTGCATTTAAAAAAGTAATAAAATAATTCAAAAGTTATTTTGTGGTCTCTTTAAAAGCAAGCCAAAAAATGTAAAATATTCAAAACTCTTATATTAAACTATTTTGGAATTTTCTTTTCTTTTAGGCCAGGGCTGAAATTTTATTTTCCAGGCAGCCTTTAAGTTATTGTTTACATTAAGTAATCATCTTATTAACATGTTATTCTTTAGATTTTTTAACATGCACATTCTTTGCAATTATTATTTTTTACATCATTTAAAATTAAGAGATGACCAGACCTGGCCAGAGTGAGTGGCTCAGTTGGTTGGCTCATTGTCCCATAACCCAAGGGTTGCAGGTTCAATTTCTAGTCAGGGCACATACCTGGGTTGTGGTTTTAATTTACTGTCCATTTTAATTTTGTTTTTTAAGGGTTATGTATATATTTCAGAAATTTGAAAATTAAAATTTACATTTATTGATTCTTATGATAGTTACAGCAGTTGTAATTTTTGTCTTTTTTTAGTATTTGAAATACCAACTCACTTTTTGTAGATTTTATTTTATCTTGTGGCTAATAAAATTCCACATACTTGTGGCCGTGGCACAATTAATTAATATTTATGATTCATAGTAACTATTTTTGAAGCAGTAAAGATTTGTGACAGTTCATCTTTTAAAATTATTGCTGAATAGAAAGGTAACTACAAATGTGTCTGTAAATGTGAAACAGATTTGAAACTGGGTGGCCCTTCTTTCAATGACTTAATAAACTTCTGCACTTATCTTTAGAAGCCTGTTACATGTAGTAACATTTCATTGGAAGTGCTTTTCTCACTTAGAAACATTTTACAGTTTGGTGATTAGAATCCCTATTCCGTAATACTTAAGTGTACAAGCATTGTACCAGCATTTCTAAATATTTGACAAAATGCAATTTAATTTGATTTTTCATGATTTGTTATGGCATGTCCATGCTAAAAAATTCTAAAGCATTATTTCGAACTGTGGCTTAAAAGGAATATATTATTCATGATTGCAACACTTAGAATTAGAGTATGAATATGTTTAGTTAATGTTATATTTAGGCTAAAGAATAATTTAATCACAAAAGAAAGATGATATACTATAAAAGAATGAGAAAACTCACTGAAAGAATTTTGCTGATAGTTTTAAAAAACAATTTCTTCTGCAACCATGTATTTTTGTAAAAAGGAGGAAGCTGTAATATTACAAATTGAAGGCATTACTGAAAACAGATTTTTTTCAATATTTGAGACATTTCCATAATAGGAGAACAGTGGATGATACAAGTAAAACTAAATTTAGAACTGATAAAAGGAAACTAGTACAAAACTGGCTTATCAATTTTTTAGAGGAAAGTTATAACATAAAACACTGAATACATTTTTAAGAAGTTAATTACCAATTTTTTGGGGAAGGAGTTAGAAAGAGGGAATTGTAAGTCAGAATAGAATGGGCCTGGCCAAGTAGTTCAGGTGGTTAGACTGTCACCCTAGTATGACAAGATTGTGGGTTCCATCCCAGTCAGGGCACATACAAAATCAGCCAGTGAATACATCAATAGGTGGAACAGCAAAACTTGATGTTTCTCTCTGTGTCTGTTGGTCTATCCCCCTTCCTCTCTTACTCTAAAATCAATGAAAAAATAAAATAAGTCAAGATGGATCCTGTTTAACCTGCATTATTAACATGAAAATACAAGTTAATTTTTTAAATAAGGTTTTGGGGATCTAGGGAGTAAAGATGGGTAAAAACGAAAAGATAGCTTGATTATTTTTAATTGTATTTTAATAAGAGACACAGAGTAGCCCTGGCTGGTGTAGCTCAGTGGATTGAGTGCCAGCCTATGCACCAAAGGGTTACTGGTTCAATTCCCAGTCAGAGCACATGCCTGGGTGTGGGACAGGTCCCCAGTTGGGGATGCACAAGGCAACCACACATTGATGTTTTTCCCCCTCTCTTCCCCTCTCAAATAAGTAAATCTTTTTAAAAAAGTAAAAGAATAGTATAATGGATAGAACACTGGCTTTGAGGTCAGAAGACCTAAGACTCTGGTATTAATTAATCAGATGCTTTATTATCTTCTTGATTGCAAGTAATGTTTTACAAGACTATATCAGTCTGCCTCAAGATGTGGATTTAAATTTAGTGAGAAACTAAACTATATATGCTACTGTTCTGTAAACTGCACAGAACTTCAGCTTTTTTACACACTGTTGAAGAACTATTTGTAAAACAGCGTATGTTGTATATACCTGTTAGTGCCTTTGAAAGGGTATCTATCTGCATGTAGAGTCAATTTCCTGGTGTTAACCTGTTGCCCACCTCCCCCAAGAGGTGGCGTATTACTTGACACATACTAGGTTCTCTAAAGTATAAAATAATTGGCATTTTTATTTTTTAATTCACTGAGGATAATTAGCTGCATTGAGTGAATATGTCTTTATATTTATTTTTTTGATTATTCTATTACATTCCAAATGTCACTTTTTCCCAGCTAAAGTTGATTTTAATTTTTGAGTAGTTATGATTTTGAACTATCAAGAGTCTGGTGTTTATATGTAATATAAAATTTAAGCAATCTTGATACATAAATATAAAGAAAAGTTATCGAATTATTAAACCTTTGCATTATTCACTTGCAAAAATGTTAATCATGCTTCACATAAGGTTTGAAGGAGAATTTGGGTTGTACCAACAATTCTTACCTTTGGCTGAAACAAGCAACTTTTGTCCTACATTCCCTACATTTAGTAAAAAAGGTACATTTTGGAACAACTGCAAACTGCATATGCTATGCTGTCTTACCTGTGATACAGATTTTGGTCCTTAGGCATACCAGGATAATTATAATTTTATCATGTAGAAAAAATGTATACAAATAGCATAATAGTATATGATGTGATCATTTTACATTAGTGACCATTGCAATCAGTAACTTTTGTTTTCTTGGATCATGTCATTTCAAAGCTGATTTAAGAGTTTAGAATTTGGTAACCAAGTTAGGTCTTAAGTCTGCTGCTAACCATTTAACAACCTCATGGAATTATAATTTATAGGCTAGGAAAAACTGGATTAGTATCCAGGCATAATTAAAATGAACATGGGGAGAAGCCTACCGGTAGCCACCGCTATGGTGATAATTATATATTTTCCTGTTGAGGCATTTATGATTTAGGAAATGAATTTTATCTGCTTTTTAAAGACATTTATTTCAGTGGTTTTTCTTAGAATGGAGATTTCAGGATAGACTACTTTGTCTGTTGTGGTTTGTCAGTGTTTAGGTGCCTATCTTTTTGTCTCCTTTAGTAAAAGGGGCTGGGAGGGGTTTGGGAAGGCCCTTAGGATCTGGAGAGAGTATCAGGACAAAGTTTTGGTAGGGTTTATGGCTTGCAGATGATGGGATTTGGAGGATAGAAGCTTCTTCAGAGATGTGAAAAGAAAGTAAGCAGGACCAAGGATAGAGGCAAACATCCTTTTACTGGTAACCGAATATGCCATGTATTTTTATATTCTTTGATTTTGTGTCTGCCTGGAATGATCCCTCTCCTTCTCTGCTTTGTCAGCTTACAAAAAAAAATAAACAAAACAAATTTCTTTTTTTTTTTTGAATTACAAAAGTAATTCATGCCTATTTAAAAAATTAAAAAATATACAAGTGTATATTCTGAGACAACCACTTTGTAACATGTTAGTGTATCACTTTCCCTTTTTCTGTGCATACAACAACATAATGGTACATTCATTTTCATTGCATATAAAAAACACACTAATAGTTGTAGAGTTTTTTTGTTAATACCAAAATGCAACTATACCATATCTGTTGTTTTGTATTTGCTTTTGAAATTTATTTTGGAGGTTTTCCAGTCAGAATTTATTATTCATCTAGTTGTTTTTAAGGGCTGTGGAATATTCCATTACCTGGATTTGCCATAATTTATTTTACTATAAAAATATGGATAGATACTCAGTTTGTTTTCTTCTGTTATAAACATTGCTGCAGCAAACATCATTGTAAATATTTTTGTGCATATATATGAATATTTTTGTAGATTTCTAGAAATGGAATTGTTAGAGTATGTGTAAATTTAAAATTCCATAATAATCTCAATTTGCCTTTTTAAAAGACTAGCAACTAGAATTCTCCCAATAGTGATGAGATACACATACTTCATTTAGCTTTTTACAGTATTTGCCAATCTGTTAGGTGAAAAAAAGCTATTATATCCCTTTGTTTTTATGTACATTTTAATATTTGATTACCAGTGAGATTGATCACCTGTTATTAATCATTCCTGGGTTTGAATTCTCTAAGATCTACCTTAAACTTATTTTCTCTTTGAGGTCTTTTGTAATTCCTCTTTCCCTCAACCCTAGGCAGTGACTTCTTCTTTGCTCACACACCACTTTAGATCTCTTATAAACAATTAGTTTTTTCATTTAAAGATTTTATTTTTAGAGAGAGGGGGAGGGAGAAAGAGAGGGAGAGAAGCATCTTTTGGTTGTCTCCTGCGCATACCCTGACCGGGGACCAAACTCTGGGACGATGCAAAGCCACACTGGTCAGGGCTCTTACAACCAAATATAATCATATTGTGTTATGATTTGTATACTAGATTAGGAGGTCTTAGGGTTGTGAACATGTGTTCATTTTTTTAAACTTTTATATCTCAGTTTATTGACAATATGGGCACTAAAACCTCCTAGTTTTTAGGGTAATGGGGCATAGTCCTTTAAATATGATTTCTTTTTCTTTCAGTTCTGTTGAAATATAATGGACATACAGCATTGTATAAGTTTAAGGTGCACAGCAATGAGTTGACTTACATGTATTGCAAAATGATTACCACAGTAAATTTAGTTAATATCCATCATCTCATGTAGTTATGTGATAGTCATCTTTATATCTCTTATTTACTGGTATTTAGCACAGAGCCTGGGTTTAGGGAGCTTCATCAGATGGTTAGTCTGATTTCCAACTGGGCATTTATATGCAAGGTTTGTTCCCTCCTCCTTTTGGTGAGGAGTGGGAGGGTTGGCTCTTAATGGTAATAGTTCTAGTTCAACCCTTTCATTTTACGAATGAATGAAGTCCAAAGGAGGAATGTCTTACCTGGTTATGAGATTTTTAAAAAATTTCTTTTATCACAACCTACTAGGTGTTGTGAAATATATAGCAAAGCTTCAAACTGGGGTCACTTACAGTCAAGGACAAATACTGATTTCTGTAATTTGAGGTAGAGGGTGAGCCTTTTTTGGTTCTTACAGACTAGGCCCAGCAAATGAGGCTTTTTGCCTGACAGCCTTAGCATGTAGCTTTAAACCAGCACAATTCTTCCAAATTTCATCTGGCTTTTTCCAAAAAGGTATGAGTCTTCTCACACACTAGGGAGACTTTTCTAATTGCAATTATTCCAAGCACTGGCAGACTCCTGAAGGGCTGATGTCTTTTCCAGAGAACTTTTTAAATCTATCCAGTAGCTAGCTACCTTTTCATGAAGTGACCTCACCAAATCTTATTTCATTGTTTGTCTTTTCCTGCCCAAGATATAAGCCCTTAATATACATGTCATCTACTCTTGTTTCCCTGCCTATTCTCCCCCTCTTCAAGCATTTCTCACCCTTGTTCTAAAGTTAACATAATTACTTGCATCTTCAAATTCTTTAATGAATGTTACCTTATCTTTGCTTAAGCAGCACCTGTCTTTCTCCTGAGGGAAAGCCCTCTCTAAATGGAAATTGTACCTTCTTTTCCTGTCTACCTATTTCAGTGTAGGAAAGGGTGGGAGGGGGTTTCCTTATTACTTTGCACACAGTGCCAATAAAACCTTCCTGTTAAAATTTCTGTTGAGTCTCATATAGTTGGAGTATACATCTCTTGCTCATTGAAGACATAGGCTTCTGGTTCACAATTTCTTTTCCATTCAAGATTGTGTCACCATTCCAGGTGAATTCAGTGTTTCTTTGAGCAGAGTGCCCAGGACCCTGGCTTCATATTTTCCTCATCTCTAGTGGTCTTCATCTTCACTTAGTTCACTTCGCTTCTGCGAAGCTACTGTAGACCTCTCTGTTATGTGAAATCAGCTTTACCTTTGAGATCATTAATGTAAACATTCTGCTCCTGGCACTATTCTTTTTTCCTTTTACTAAATTTATTCATTGATGCTTTTGACATCTGCAGTTCTTTGACCTCTCTCCACCAAATGCTTCCTGTATAAGCAGGCAAGAATTTATTGTCCATCACTTCTTACCTCTTGCTAGGCTTATCAGTTTCCTTGCTCTGTTGAATTTCTGTCATATGAATCTGGCAAAACCTAGATTTTAGATCAGCTTGTCTCTCTGGCCTACATAAAAGGTGTTTGTTGAGCAGTGATGGAAAGAAGCCACACAACTATCCAGATTAGTGGTACTTCAAATTCATGGTCTTCAGTTCTTGCACGAGCTGTCAGGGATGCAGAGCAGTTCTTTCATTTTCCATTGGGACTATTTTAACATTTCTTTTTCTTTCTTTAAACTTCAGAAACAAAGTATTCTTCACAGATGGTATTTCTACTTCTTGAGAAAATAGAATCCATCAAAGGAGATCCCTTAAATTTCCTGTTACTTGACTCACCAGTTTATCTCCTCTGTACCGTTTGTTCTTCCTTTTCCTTCTGTTTCACTGGATGAGATGTCCTTTCTGTCTCAGGCTGATTACCCAACTGTGCTTTGTCTATTTGTCTTTAATCTTTCCCTTAATTCTGATCCTTTCTCATCCTGCTGAACTTGTTCAAATGTCTCACCTGAAACAAAATAAATAACCAAATTACCCCCAGAACGAAATCCTAATTCTTCCTAGCTTCTGCCCCTTCCCCTTAGCAGCAAAACAGCCCCAACCTTCTGTTTATTCCTTAATACACTACAATTTGTCCTCTTCCATCACTCACTAACACTGCTCTCTTCAAGATCATGCTGACTTCCTTGCTGGTAAAACTGTCATTTTATTGAACGTTCAGAAGTACGTCACACTTCTCAATTTGCTGCCTTTTATTGGCTTCTGTGACAGTTCTCAGAGCATTTCTAACTCTCTCCTCAGGCCCCTTTGGTGCCACGTCTTCCTCTGATAAATGGGAACTTTCCTTATCATTTTAACACATTCTTTGTCTTCTTAACCTTGTATCTATTTCTAGGGCTTTCTTTGTCATTTGCATGTTGATCAATTCAATTTTTCCATCTGAAAGCTTGTCTCTGAACTTCAGGCTCTCACATCAGCTACCTACTAGGCATGTCCACTTGAGTATATCACAGATACTTCAAGAACAACATCCCTACAACTGTGTTCTTCCTTCTTTGCTCTCAAATGTCCTTCATTTTCTGTGATCTTAGACTCAGTGATTGTTTCCACTATCCATCTGGCTTGGATCAAGCAAGAAATCTGAGTGTTTTGTCATCCTTGACCTTACTACATTCAGACAATCACCAGATCTTATCAGTATTACTTCCTAAAAATGATTCACTTTTCCATCTTTACTGCTACTTTTTTACTTCAAGTGACCATCATATTTTTCCTAGATTGTTATGGTATTGTCTTTTCTGGTGTTCTTTCTTCCAGCTTGTGTATAATCTTCTGCCCACTCTATAGCCTACTTATTATAAGATGGAAGTCTAATCATGTTATTCCCAAATTTAACATACTTAAATAACTAATTTCCTATTTAATCAGGGAAAAGTTAAAAATGCTGATTATTTCTTACAAGATTGTTAATGATCTGACTTCTGCTGTCTTCTCCAGCCCAATCTGTAGTCACTGACTCCTCCCTTTCCCCCTAAATTTTTTAAAAAAGATTTAAGTTATTTATTTTTGGAGAGAGGGTAAGGGAGGGAGGAAGAGAAGGAGAGAAACATGGATGTGTGAGAGAAACATTTGTTGGTTGCCTCTCACATGCATCCCAGCTGGGGACTGAGCCCATAACTCAGGCATGTGCCTGGACTGGGAATTGAACCAGCAGCCTTTTGCTTTGCTAGACAACGCCCAACCAACTGAGCCACACCAGTCAGGGCTCCTTCCAGATTCTACCCATTTTAAACAACTTCATTTGAAGCTGCTTCCTTCCCATCTTTAAGGGGTCTTATGCTTAAAAATACAAACTCCCAAATATTACTGATATGCAGGATGCCTCATTGTACTTAGTTGATTTGAACTCAGATTCTGGATGAAGAAGACAAATATAAATAGTTGACCTTTGAACAACACAGGTTAGAACAACATGGTTTTGAACTGCAGGGGTCTACTTATGTGGATTTTTTTTTCATAAATACTGTAAGGATTTTCCCTAAGCTTTTCTTACGAACATTTTTTCTGTTAGCATACTTTATTGTAAGAATAAAGCATATAATACATGAAATATACAAAATATTGTGTTAATCAGCTGTTTATGTTATTAACATAACATGTAAGGCTTTAAAAAAATTTTTAAATTTATTTAGCTTTAGAAAGAGGGGAAGGAGAGAGAAAGGAGAGAAACATCAGTGTGTGGTTGCTTCTCACCATGCCCCCTACTGTGGAGCTGGCCCACAACTCAGGCATGTGCCTGACTGGGAATCAAACCTGGGAACCTCTAGTTCCCAGGCTGGCGCTAAATCCACTGAGCCGCACCAGTCAGGGTTTGGTAAGGCTTTTTTGATCAACAGTAGGCTATTACGTTTTGAGGGAGTCAAAAGTTATTTGTGGATTTTAGGGGTCAGTGTTCCTTACTCCCCCCTAAAGTTGTTCAAGGGTCAATTGTATTTACAATGATATTTTTTAGAAACTGACCTACTTAGGTATTTAATTATAATGGACAGTTGGTTTATAGAAATCAAAGGAGGATTTCCTTAGAGAAGTGTTCCAAGTAGAGGTTGCTCATGTGAACTCACTCTTCTTGTGAGCATTTCTGTTGTAAGAAGTGTGGACAAGTATAAAATGTGGGTAATAGAGTCCTGGCCAGGTGTTTCATTTGGTTGGAGTATCATCCAGTGCACCAAAAGGTTGCCAGTTCAATCCTGGTCAGGGCAACATACCTAGGTTGCAGGTTCAATTCCTGTTCAGGATGCATATGGGAAGCAACAAATTGATGTTTCTCTCACTTTGTTGTTTCTCTGTCTGTTTGAATGTCTGTCTGTCTGTCTGTCTCTCTTCTCCCACCCCCTTCCCTCTACCTCTCTCCATAAAAATCTGTAAATAAATCCTCGGGTTAGGATTTGAAAAATATGGTTAATGGAAGCTGGTAATATAAATAAATGCTGGGCATAAAATTTTCTTTAAACTATAAAAAATAGATATTTTAAATGTGTTCTTAATGTTAAGTACTTGAAACTTACCATAATGAGTAGAGATTTTTTAATGATATTATTAAAGTTATTGTCAATAACAATGATACTAGTAAGATGTATAGTTTTTACTATATGCTAGGCACTGTTCTGAAGTGCTTAATTCATTTGTTAGATTTATTTTATTTTTTCAGTAGCATCAAAATGACACATTTTAAATATAGTTCTTTAGAAATACTTGTAGATTCAAATGTGGTTTCAAACACTTCTTAAAAAATATGACCTCTTTATACGTAGATCAGAGTTAGTTGCCTAGTTTTTAAAAACATAATGAAAAATCTGTTATTTGTATTAAAGTAAAAAAGTCTGAGTAGCATATATATATTAGAATCACAACAATTCTTTCAGTAAACTTTTTACTTACTCTGTAGTAAAAAGATTTAGTTTGGGTTTTTTTTTTTTAATTTAGTATCTTACTGAGCATTTTTGCATGTTGTCTCATTTGATATAACAATCTGTTTAACATGTAGGGCAGATGTTATTCTTCATGTTTTCCAAATGAGGAGGAACCGTGTAGAGGTTAATTAGTTTGCTCAAAGAAATGCAGCTTAATCAATGGCAGAACTGGCAAAGAATCTGCGTCTTTAGAGTTCCAACATAGTGTTCTTTGCTCATTATTATGCTTATTTTCTAAAGCAAAACGTCAAGCTTTGTATAAGAAATTGATAGCTATTAGTTTTGGAAAATCTGGATGGATATCTTGAAAAGGCAATATCAAGTGTTATAATGTTAAAAGGACTTCAAGTTTCAGAATATAGGCATTTTAAAAATCAGTGATTGTTCAACATATTCTAAAATTCCCTTAGGTTCAGGCTGATCTTCTCCAAAAGAGAGTAGTGGGTTTCGTTGTTGTTGTTGTTTTCTTTAATGTCTGCAGTGCCTATGTGATCTGAACTGACTGGAGGTCTTCAGTATGATGGACAACTCAGTGATCTAGTGATGACTTTTTATTTATGTCCTTTAAAGGGTTTGTGTGGAAGTTTTGGATATGGATATGTGTGGAATTCTACATATTAGTACATCTTGATATAATGAAGCAGCGATCTGAATCCTGGGCTTTTATCTGTCTTGTTTCTCCTTTTTCTTGACACTGACCTTTTTGTCCTGCTGGTGATGAGTGGCATAAACTCCCAAATTATTGCAGGGGCTTACTATGAGGAGAACTGC
Source organism: Carollia perspicillata (assembly GCA_004027735.1). Lineage (NCBI taxonomy): Eukaryota > Metazoa > Chordata > Mammalia > Chiroptera > Phyllostomidae > Carollia > Carollia perspicillata. The sequence continues at coordinate 19,436 of PVKM010000419.1, forward strand.
TGCTGCTCTTTCTCTCACGCTGGTTTACTGTCAGACTGCAGGATAGTTGAGGTAGCTAAGTTAAGCACTTAAATTGAAATATCTTCGAATCTTCTCTTACAGATTTGGCTGAGATCAAATGAAAGTGGTAATGATGTCTTTTAAAATAAAGGAGATAACGGGGACTTCTGCCTTTTATGTTTGAACAGCAAGATTAGAGAGAGGCTGAGATGATGATGATGAAGAAATTACACTATCTTTAAAACCCAGTGTTAGTGGAGATATTGTTCACTGACCATTTGACCAAGCCAGTGAGCAAATGGAACATATAACTCAGGAAAGGGGAAAGGACCTCTTCACAACTGCAATATCATGCAGCGATGCAATTAGCAATTTTTAAAAACTTTCTGCCACATATAATGTTGGAGGCATAATCCAGGTACTTCTAAGAATTATAGTTTATTTAGGAAAATAGAGCTTATTGTCAAATGGAAAGTTAATGGATGAATTGAAGAGCAGTAAATTCAATAATATAAAAGAGTGCCTTGCTATTTGTATATGTGCTGCTGAAGCGAGCACAGCACCTTACTTACTATTTGAGTAGCAGATAGTGAGCATCATGAATTTGGAAATGGTAGTAGTCACTGGACTTTGGAAATAGAAAAACATTACGAAGGTGGAGGGACTTGATTTGCATGATGATGACAATGATAATAACAGCAACAAACACATACCTGCTGTGTCTGACAATTTTGTGTGTATTATTAACTCGTTTGGGTTCCTACCGCCCTATGAAATACTGTTATTTTCTTGATCCAACTGATAAGGAAACTGAAGGAAGGAAGGGTTGAATAACTTATTTCAGGTCACACTGCTTCTAAGGGGCAGAGCTGGGATTCTGCAGTACAACTTCAGATTCTTTGGTTAGGCTACTCTGCTTCGTGCACAATGGGACTGTAATAGACTCTGAGGAAAGGGAGGGTAGTTGTCTTCATTTGCCTGGCTTGGTACTATGGAACTTGTGTAGGCCTTTGGAAAATAGCTCTTATCCAGGCCACAGACTTTTTGTTAGTGAAGTTTTGGCTAAAGTCTTTTTTTTTCTTCCAAGATAATACATGTTTTCAGTAAGGAAAACTGGAAAGCCCACATAGCATTTTTTTTGTCTAAATGAAAGAGAGAACATATTTTAACCTTTTGAGTGGAATGTTTTTTGTACTAATGTCATTTTCATCATATTAGGACATTTGAGTAAAACTGTCATTGAGAACTGATGTGTAACTGACTATTTTGCATTTATAAATAACTGGTATTGTGTAATTATTTAGAAAAATTAAATGAAAAACTTGAAGAAAGGATTGTTGAAAGTTGTAAAAATCAGTGACATTGGATCAAAACAAATCAAAAGAGCCAATCATACCCTTGTATATGTGTACATGTGTAAAATTTTATAGGGCCACCAAAGAGTACTCTTTATATAGACAATTAAACAATATTGATGATGTGTATTATAGAGGTATTGTTGCATAACAGCATATAGTGAAGTACTTATTGTTTGGAATATAAACATGAGATTGTTCCATTGTGTATAGAATCTTAAATTTAACAGTATCATGCTGTTTAACATAATACATAAACTGCTTTAGTCAGGAACCCTTCTCCCTGTATTTATTATGACCATTGTAAAAACAATACTTCTTTCATAAAAGTAATTACCGTTTAACAAAGGCAATTAACATTGTTGAAGAACTCGGGATCTGGGGTTATATTTGGGTTTATTCCTTATCTTGTGTCACCTTGTGAGTTACTCAACCTTTGAACCTATCAGTTACCTCTCAGTAGAATGGGGATTAATAATAACACTTCCTTTATAAAGTTGTTAAGTTTAAGGGAAGAAATCTAAAGCACATATTGTGGTAAAAACTGCATAATACAATTTACCATGTTAACCAGTAGTACAATTCAGGAGAGTTAAGCACATTCACATTGTTTTGCACCCAAGATCCAGAACTCTTTTCATCTGGCAAAACTGAGACTCTAAACCCATTGAAAAACAGTTCCCCATTCCCTCCTTCCCCTGGGAACCACCCTTTCACTTTCTGTGTCTGAATCTGACCACTCTAGGAACCTATGTGTAGAATCTGCAATATTTATCTGTGGGTGACGGATGCATCTCACTTAGCCTCATGCCCTCAAGGTTCATTCATGTTGTAGCATATGTTACAATTTCCCTTTTCAAGGCTGAATAATATTCCGTCAGCTGTATATGCTACATTTTGTTCATCCATTTATTTGTAGATGGACATGTAGGTTGCTTCTAGCTTTTGGCTGTTGCAAATGGTGTGGCTATGAACTTGGCATTACAAATATCTCTTGGAGACCTTGTTTTCAATTCTTATCAGTATATCTAGAAGTGGAATTGCTGGATTATATGATAATTCTATTTCAATTTTTTGAGGAACCATTGTATATATAGTTTTACACAGTGGCTACACCATTTTACATTTACACCAGTAGTGCACAGGGTACCAGTTTCTTTACATCTTCACCAACACTTGTTATTTTATGTCTTTTTTTTTTTATATAGCAGCCCTCCTAATGAGTATGAGGTTCTTTTCTAATTTTTATTTATTTTCTTTTGCTTGTAGGCTTAAATGACTCTCTTTTCCCCTATACTTTTCCTAAGGAAGCTTAAGTTACTGAATTTAGGGTTTTTCTTTTCCTGAATTTACATTTATTGGAGTTAATTTTATCTATATTTATAAATTTTAAATTTTTTTATTTTAGAGCAAGGGGAAGAAGCGGGGGAGAAAGAGAGGGAGAAAAACATCGATGTGAGAGAGAAACATCAGTTGGTTGCTTTCTGTAATCCAGCCATGTGCCCTGATTGGGAATTGATCCTACAACCTTTGGTTTGTAGGAGGAAGGCCAACCAACTGTGCCACACTGGATGGGGCTAAATTTGTCTTTTAATACTGCTTTTACTGCCCCCTGAAATTTTTCATAAGTTGTATTTTCATTTTCATTTCATGACACCTTAATTTTTGAAAGACATTTTTGCTATATATCATATTCTAGGTTGATAATTTTGGGGTTTTTTGTACTTTAAAAATGTTGTTCCACTGTCTTTTGATTTGCATTGTTTTTTGTTCATAATATGTTTTGGTTTTTGTTTTCTCCAAAAAGAGTTTCTTTTTCTGATTGATTTTAATCAATTTGATTATGGTATACCTTTTGTTCTCTTTATGTTTTTTTTTTTGTTTCTGGCTTTGGTTGAGATTCTTTTTTTAAAAAAGATTTTATTTATTTATTTTTAGAGAGAGGGGAGGGAGGGATAAAGAGAGGGAGAGAAACATTAATGTGTGAGAGATACATCAGTTGGTTGTATCTTGCATGCCCTCAAGCCAGGCATGTACCTTGGTGGAGAACTTAACCAGTGACCTTTTGGATTACAGGCTGGCACCCAATCCACTAGCCGTACCAGCCAGGGCTGGTTGAGCTTCTTGATCTGTATGGTTATTTCCATCAAATACAGAAAATTTTGAGCTCTTATTTACTTATTTTTTTCTCTTCTCTTTTTTTCCCTCTCCAGTGACTCTAGTTGCATGTATATTAGGTTGCTACATGTTAGCTTCCAACTTGCTTATAGTTTACTTATTTATTTTTGGTCTTTCCCTCCACCCTCTGTGCTTCATTTTGGATACTTTTTCTGTTGCTGTGCCTTTAAGTTTCCTTGTCTTCTGCAATTTCTAGTCTCCTATTAGTCCCTTCTAATATATTTTGCATCTCACACATGGTATTTTTATCTCGAAATTTTTTAATTTATTTTTGTCCTGTTTAATATATGTCTCTACTTAACATTTTCAGTGTTTCCTGAACCTCTTTTTTACTTCTTGTGGTAAAATATATATAACATGAAGTTTACCATTCTGATCACTTTCAAGTATACAATTTAGTGGCACTGAGTGCATTCATAGTATTGTACAACCATCACTGCAGTCTATTTCCAAAACTTTTCTTGTTTCAAAGATTTTATTTGTTTATTTTTAGAAGAGAGGGAGAGAAACATCAATGTGTGGTTGCCTCTCACACACCCCCAACCGGGGATCCAGCTCATAACCCAAGCATGTGCCCTGGCTGGGAATCGAACCCATGACTCTTTTTTTTAAGATATTTTATTCTTGTTCAAGTACAGTTATCTGCATTTACCCCCCACTATTCCTCCCATCCAAGCCATCCCCACCTCCCTCTCCTGCTTCCACCCCCCGCCCCAGTTTTGTCCGTGTGTCCTTTATAGTTGTTGTGTCTGAAAACCCCTCCCCCTTTCCACCGCATTATCCCCTCCCAACCTGAACCTGCAACCCTTTTTCGCAGGCGGTGTTCAATCCACTGAGCTGCACCAGCCAGGGTTATTTCCAAAACTTTTTATCACTGGAAACAGAAACTCTGTTAATTCTTAGGTAATAATTACTCCCTTACTACCAGTACTTGGTCAGCTCTATAATAATGTAACCATTAAGATAAATATTAATAGTATTAATAATATTAAATATTAATATACCTCTGTAATGATATTTTCTGTCCTTGAATTTGCCCATTCTAGACACCTCATATAAGTAGAATCATGTAATATTTGCCCTTTTGTGTATAGCTTATTTCACTTATAATGTTTTAAAGTTCATCCATGTTGTAGAATCATCCATGTTGTAGAATCATGTTGTACTCATTCCTTTTTATATCCTATAGCTCTTGAACATAATGAATACAGTTATAACTGTCCTGGTGCTGATATTATTTATGTTATCTGTGTCATTTCTGGTCAATTTCAGTGGATTTTTTTCCCACTTATTATGTGTTGAATTTTTGTGTTCCTTGGCTTATTTGATAGTTTCTCATTGGTTGTCAGATATACTTATTTTTACCTTTTCAGGTGCTAAATATTTCTGTATTACAGTCCTGACCTTTGATGTGGTTGTGTAAAAGTCCCTGTTACTCCATCTTGGTTGAAAGTGGAGGTCATAGGTATTTTAACCTAATCCCTTAAATATTAAATAAAAATCCATTGTTAAACCAGAGTAAGACCCATATCAAATAATTTTATTATACACCATAATTTCTGTACATTGTTTATCTCAGCACTGGCACATGGCAGAATTGTTTACTTTTGTTATTCTTACTATCTCATCAAAGGACCTATTGTTGACATTTTTCTTAAATGTACATGTTAAATTACAACTGCACAATGAAATAGTGCTATTGAAGGAACTCGGTATAGTGGTAAAGAGTATTGGAAAAGTAGATAAATTACAGTAGACTCCTACAGGCTCAGATACCTGTATTATACTACTTCTGTACTGGGAGAACCCTTGGGATTTAGTTCATTTGGACTGAGTAGAATAAAGAAATACACACACACACAATTTAAAACAAGTTTTTGATACTGTGTGTGATTGGCCACATGAGTAAGTAGTGGCTTATAGAATGTCAGCTTTGAGTAGCATCTAGGCAGACTCCTTATAGCAAACGTATGTATCCTTTTCTTGTTCCTTTTTAATGGCTGGTGTTGGTGCTACCTGTCCTGTGTCATGAGGTGAAAGTAGTATATATTTAGGCTGATGGTAACAGAGCCCAGGTGTCTGGGTCCCTGAGGATCACTGGAGCTGCTGTAGCCATACCTTAACTGTATTGAGGCAGACATATGACAGACATTTGTCTCTTGTAACTAATGAACCTAATTCAAAGGAAGATATTTAAAAATTACCATCATTTCTTTATTCTTTAATATTACCAAGGAAATTAAATGTTTAGAAATGCATAGCAAAGGGCAGTTTGTTTGGGTTTTTAAATAAGTTACCCTTGATTCGAGTTCCTTTTATCTGTGTTTTGTATTTTTACAGACATTTTAATTCCTTCGTTTTTTTAACAACAATCCTGCAATGTTTAATTATTTTCTCTGTTTACCGATGCTTTTGAGGTTAAAAAGTTATGTTAGTTGGTAGAAGAGATGGAGTTCATGTTCCATTTCAAGTCTTTCTGACTCCAGATCATATACTTTTCCCACTAAGTCATAAGTTTTCTAATGCCTTTGTTTTAAATCTTTATTCTTGAGACACCTTCTGGTTGTTACATTAATTTCTTTACTTAGGGGGTGCCCTGTACAACTGACTTGATTAATTGTTTCAGTGCACTTATTTTTGTTTACTTATTAAAGAATAATGAGAAGTTTAACTTTCTGAATCCACATAGTTGAAAACCACCATAAAATGGTGGTCATTCAACTTTCAGCTTTATGCCATAGATAATGGTTATTTTGAAGGCCTTGACCTAGCCTTTGCTCAAGTCTTTCAACTGTGCTAGTGTCCTTTACCAGCTGAAGAATTAGTTTTAGGTATGATTAATTTTAAATTATGGTACTTAGGATCCAAGGAAGACTGCTTGACTCTTCTGGTCAATTCTGCATCTCTTAATTCATTGAGAAGTTTTGATGTATTTTTATTTGTCATTTTCTTATTATCTTGTACTCTTACTACTCTGTAATGACATTAATAGCAGTCACAGGACAAACATCACATCCTAGGGGCATGAGAGTGCCAAGAATTACTTAAAGTACATGATTACTTAAAACATTTACTTCTTAAAGAAATTTAATTTTTATAATCTATTATGGCAAAATAATTGTAAAGCCCAGGTGTTTTAGAACCTGTTTTACCTGTTATATTTTAGGTGAAATGAAGATTGGTTGCATACCTGAAAGAGAAATTCACTGGTGCAAGAGACAGATGCCAGAACTATTGAGAATAAGTCCTTGTTTGTGTGACCTTTTAGTTTGTTGAGTCTTTCCTTTTTTTTTTTTTTTTTGGAGTGTAGGAAAGGAAATATTATAGAAGAACTTGCCATTCCCATCTGATCACATGTTTACTGTGCTGTAGAATTTCTTAATGATACTTTTATTATTTTATAAATATGGTATGATTTTTCTCTTTAGTAATTGACAATTCATGGTTGTAAATTTAATAAGAAAAATCATTTAACACTGGTAATATGTACAAATGTATAAATTCTGAGTTTTTTGAGCTTTAAAATCTATTCATTGCCTCCCTTTTCACCAACCTTTGATGTTGGATGTATGTCTTATTTTTTCCTCTTTTACTTTTATAGTACTTACCTACTTTTCCAGCTTTTTAAGTTCCGACTACTACCAGTTGAGGGTAGTTATGTTCAGTGGGTTTTTTATTTTTAAAAGAGCTGTCTTAGAATGTATGGAACTATCTCTCTGCCCAATATGGTAGCTGTTAGCTACACATGGCTAAGTTGATTAAACTAATTTTGATAAAATAAGTTCAATTCTTCAGTTGCACTAGCTTTATTTCAAGTGCTCTGTAGTCACAACGTGGCTGGTAGCTACCATACTGGACAGCACAGATGTAGAGCATCTGTTGAGTCTCTGAAATGTAGCTAAGTAGATTGTGACCTGAAGAAGGTATCAGGTGTTGTTACTACTATATTAGATATTTTTAGGTATTTATTTCTTCAGTGGTAAACAAAATAATCAATCCTGTATGTTGGGATACTAGCCAAATTTAATTATGATATGGCTTTGTGACTTACAAGTTGATTTCAATAATCTTCTAAAATTATTGAAAATCATGAAAAGCAAAATTAATGATATATGTAGTTTAATTACATATATTATGTATAGATCAATATTTTGTCTTTGAAACTTAACCAAATTTGATGGCATGTAAAATGTGGAGGGTATAATGCCATATTTTATTCATGAATGATAGCATACTATATGTTGAAATTTATGTTGGTGCCAGCAAATGTAGTCCTAAACCACTCATGTTTTCAGTGTACTTAACAGAACTTTTTTTCAGTGAATGATAGTAAGTAAAAAGCCAATATATGTAAAGTCTGAATCAATTCCTTTAAAGAACATATAGGCAAAGCACACACTGGTATAACGAGAGCAGCAAATCAAAAAACCATTTTGTGCTAATGTTTTTGATTGCTACATTGGATTATGAGGAGAGCATTATTGTTACTCTGAAATGCAAGTTATTGACTGTATGAATAATTGTTCCTGTTTATGTTTTTATATCATAATATACTTTACTCATTCAGCAATATTTCTGTATTACCCTTTTCATATTTCTGTATTAATACATTAAATCAACTTTGTTCTTCTTAATAGTGCTGTATTATTCTATTGGATGTATTATAAACCATTTGTCCGTTACTTCTAATAAAGGACTTTTGAGCCATTTTAGTTACATCTAGGTATCAAAGGATATTCTTACACAGGTGTATTTATATATATGGAAAAACTAAATGGACTTTTTGGCCAACCCAGTATGAGTCAGTGAATGTTGTGTCCTTAGAATTCTCTCATATTGCATATATCACAGTAATGTTGGTAGAATCTTTTATGAAGCCTGAACCATATGACAAAGCACAGGAAGTATAGGAATCTCCCACTTATATCTACTTGACTTGTGGTCCCCAGCTTCAACTGTAACCTTTTATTTATTTTTTAATTGTAAGTAAGACTTTACATTAATGGCCAAACTCATGTTGAGGATTTCCTAAGGATTGCAGTCAGTCTTAGTACCAGGCAACACAAATACTTTCACGTTGTAGTCAAGTTACTTTCCTTAAAACAATTCACCCAATTTTGGGAGCAGATTCCCATAACATGGACTAAATTTAGAGAAGAAATTAAACATACCAGTGCTTGTTACAGGGGGATTTACCAGGAAAAGAAAGTTATTTCAGGCCATGCTCATTTTGCATAATTCAGTTCATTCATAAAATCCCTTAGAGAAAATATTTTGACATTGCTTTTATAGTAAATGATTGATTTCATACTTAGGAGTGTTAAACTATGATACATTTTTGTGTTTTATATTCTCTTTAATTTTTGTGATTTTTGGAAGGCATGGTTGGTGAGGAAAGTGACTGAAATAGGTTTTCAGGTATAGAATCCTATTTCTATTGGAAATTAGAATTTGATTTATAAATTTAGATTTCATTCTCTGTCAAGTAACCAGGTAGGTTGTAAGATGGATAGTCATGTGTATAGCTCGATTAATGATAATGAACCATGTTTATGAATTAAGTACATATAATACACTCACATGTAGAGACGTGTATATTTTTCATTTTCAGAAGCAATTGGTTAGATTCAGGTATGTTTGTTTAGAGGAACTTTTAAAAAGATGATGTCTGTCATTTTGACTACAATTACAAGAAAGGAAGGTCAGCTGTATTCTCTGGTAGCAAAAGAGATAAAAGCATTTATACAATGAGATGCTACTTATTTGGCCACTTCATATGTAGAAATTATAAGATGATTTTGCATATTTTTGGTACTATCTTTCTTAAATATAAACAGTTTAGTATGTTTTTAATACTGTAAACTAAGTGAGATCATTGTGATTAGCTTTATATATATAGTCTCAGTAGTTTTTTAAGGAAATGGGGTAGTAAAATATGAAACCTCGGTTATAATAACGTTCCTTGGATTATACCACTGACTGTATTTGAATGTAAGTTTACTGTCATTCTTTTTTCCTGGAGAAAATTTGCTTTCTCCATTAGTATTTTTCAGTCAAGTCTTATACAGTTAATTCTTGTTTATCAGCATTTGGATTGTTTCTCCTGTCCTTCCCACATGTTGTTGACACATTTTCTTGCTATTGAGCCGGCTGCAGTATCACAGCTTTGCCTTCTGATGGAAGTAGGTTTGCTTACTAAGCTCCTTAGGGCAGGGACATTAGCTCATTCATTTATGCTAGAGACATACTTGTTGGCCTGATGTCCCATAGCTATCAGATTAACAGTGGAGTTCTTTTTACCTGTTTCAGTATTCCCTTGCTATGACTGGAAAGTGGACTTATTTTGTAATTGTATCTTAAGTCCTTTGTGTTCCAAGGACTTCGTGTACATTGTCATTTAATAAATATTTGCTTAGCAACTGCCAGGTGCCAAGACCTGGTTTCAGCCCTGGATTAGGCCCTGGGAATGTAGCAGTGAACAAAGCAGATAAAAATTTCCTGCCATCAGTTTACATTTTAATGGGGAGCTAAAAAATAATAACTTATTAAGTTAATGATGTATAAGATAATGATTTATGGTGATGAGAAAAAAAGTAAAACAAAGAAGATATGACTCTGTAAGGGATTCACAAGTTAAGATATTAAGGTATTCCTGAAAATGTGAATTTTATGTAAAGAACTGGTGGAAGCAGAAGAGCTAGTCATACAGATATGTGAATATAAGCATTTCAGTTAGAAGGAAATAGCAAATCCAAAGGCCCTGACTCATTGGTATGATTTAAAAAACAAACAAAAAAACTCTTTTATTGGAAACAATTTCAGATTTACAGAAAAGTTTTAAAAACTTCTATGTATACTTTGCTTAGAGACCTCATTCAAGTTTTGTTAGTTGCCCAAATAGTAATGTTCTTTAGATCAAAAGGATTTAATCCAGAATTATGCACTGCATCCAGCTCTCATGTTTCTTTAATCTCTTTCCATTTGGAACAGTTCCTCAGTCTTTCTTGATTTTTGTACTGTTCGCTATTTTGAAGATTGCAAGCCACTCATTTTGTAGAATATCCTCAGTTTGAGTTTGTTTCATGTTGCCAGAATATTAGACTGTATTTTTGGCTAAAATTTCACAGAAGTGATGTGTTCTTCTTAATGAATCCTATTTGGATTGTGGCATAGTTTATTTCATTAGGTAGTGTTAACTTTGATTACTTGATTAAAGATGACATCTACCAAGTTTCTATTAGTCCCCCTCTCCCTTTGTAATTAATAAGTATTTCGTGAGGGGTTACTTTGAGATTATGTCAAATCATGTTTTTGTTCCTACTTTTACTCACTAGTTTTAGCATTCATTGATGTTTTTCAACTAAATTAATTTTTACCATGTTGGTTGCCAAATGGTGATATTCTTGATTCAAGTATTCTTCATTTATTAGTTGGTATTTCACTGTAAGAGAGAAAATTAACTAATTTATTCATATCAATTTATATTGGGAATTCTTGTTTTATTCAGTGGGTTATACTGCTTTACTATCATTATTTTAATACACAAACTGTGCCAGCTTTGCCACTGGGAGCCCTTTTAAGCTGGCTTATATGTGCTTCTGACATGTTGCCATCAATCTTTGTGTATTTCTTCACTTAAAAAAACCTTTTACCTTGGAATAATAAGTTCATAGGAAGTTGCAGAAATAATACAGAATGGTCCTGTGTACCCTTCACCTAATTTTCCCCAATGTTTACATCTTACATGACTATAGGACATTATCAGAATCAGGATATTGGCGTTGATGCACTGCATATGTGTAGTTCTGTGTCATTTTATCCCCTGTGCACCTCCTTACTCTGTAGCATCTACAGTCATAATTTTCCTGCTCTAGTCGTGGAATCAGCCATTTCTTCAAGGAGCCCTTATGCCTTTTGGTGGAGAGTAGATGATTTCAAAATCACGGTCTGGATGCTGGGTGGGCTCACTGCTGTTGGAGTGCCTTTGCATTCAGACCCTTTCAGTTCTTCAGTTAAGATGTCAGGAGTTCAGCTGAGAATGAGATTGGGAGAGCTGATTTTGGAGGTTTGAAAAAAGAGGGGAAAAAATTGAAATTATCCAGGAGGAGAGAGGAAAAGTTTGTAATCAACCTGGGAGGAAAATGGGAGGGAAAGTGGACCAGGGAAATAGTCTAGGATTGTCAGTAAGCTGAGAGCCACTTGAACATGGTTGTTTGCTCTTCTTGAGTTTAGCTCTAGGAGATGCAAGTGCTAAGTAGAAAGAATTGAATTTAACTACTGCATTGGGTTTTCTAGGAGAGTATGATTAAGTGGCAGGAACAAGAGGGTAAGTGCAGGACAATGATGGTTATGATTGACAAGAATTTAAGTATATAAAGAGTAAATACAAGCATGGAGAGGGTAAAAGACAGTGGAAAATGATAGGATCTGGATTGAAGGTACCTGGTGAGTCAAAAATATTTTGGAATTGAGGTATTAGTCGGAAAGATAAGAGGGTAGGTAGTGGTCAATAAGTAGGATGTTTAAAACTGAGATTATGGAGGTGTTGCAGTTATTGGTGGTGATAAGATTAAGGAGACCATAGGAGTGAGTGTCCCCAATATTAGATATTAGATATCACTGTTCTCTGCCTTCTACAAATCGTATGTTCTGCCTGCCCCCTTCCTGGGAATTCTCTGGAATCCAGATAAATGTCGCTTTTGCTCAAAACTTGAATTTTTATTGTGATCTTTGTAGGAGTTTAAAATAGGATATGTTTCAGTAGTGATATGGAGACCTATAGATAATGTTGGGCTGGCCAAAAAGTCCATTTATTTTTTTTCTGTACAATGGCTCTAGTAGTGCTTAGTTGTCTTTTATTTCATTTGAAACAATTTTGTTAGATTGTGTTGTGACAGCTGTCATATCAGTGTGCATTTTTAAAAAAACATCAAAATTGGTGAATTTTTGTGCAGCCATTTTAATATTGAAAGTGGAAGAAGAAACATTTTTGGCATATTATACTATATTATTTCAAGAAAGGTAAAAACACAGCTTAAATGCAAAAAAAGATTTGTGCAGTGTATGGAGAAGATGCTGTGACTGATCAAACATGTCAAAAGTGGTTTGCAAAGTTCCTTGGTACTTTTATTTTGGCCAAATAATTCTTTGCCATGAGGCTGTCTTATGCTCTGGAAGATGTTCAGCAGCACCCCTGGCCTCTACCCATTAGGAGCCAATAGTGGGAGACAGCTGACACACTCTAAACATCCAAATCAATAAAATTAATGGTGAAAATGAAAAGTATGGAAGAAACTAAACAGACTTTTTAGCCAACCCAATACATGAGTATTTTTTAAGTATAAATTTATTAAGGTGTGTTCTTTAGTATTTTAGATCTTGTTCACTTAGGTTTTACTATATTTTATTTTTAGTTACAAAATAGCATCACAAAAATGTTAGAATTCAGGAAAAGAAAAGGATAAAACCATGTAATTCACCATGCTGTCACAATTACTATATTCACTTTGCTGCATTTTCAGTCAATAATTTTCATATGCATACTTCCTTAACTAGAATTATCATGCATTCATTTTTATATAATGTACTTTTAAAAACACCAATATTTTATATTGTATAGTCTTGTGAACCACTATTTTGAAACATTTTTTATTTTGCTTTTTAATTTTTTTATTACAGTTGACATAATTAGTTTCAGGTATTCAGCATAGTGGTTAAACAGTCATGTAATTCACGAAGTGATCCCCCTGGGAAGTCTAGTACCTAGCTGGTATCACACATAGTTATTACAATATTATTGACTATATTCCCTACACTGTACTATAACTATCAATTTTAATGATTTCTTTTTATTTAAAAAAATATTTTACTTACTTATTTTCAGAGAGTGGGGAAGGGAGGGAGAAAAGAGGGAGAGAAATATCATTGTGTGGTTGCCTCTCACACGCCCCACACTGGGGACCTGGCCTGCAACCCAGGCATGTGCCCTGACTGGGAATTGCACTAGTGATCCTTCGGTTCATTGCCTGTGCTCAATCCACTGAGCTACACCAGCCAGGGCTAATTTGCTTTTTATATGTACTGCTATTGCAGAATAGGAAAATTAATAATACCAGCATTTTTTCCCCTTGTATATATTTGTTATATCCTGAATGAGCAAGGGTTTTTTTGGTCACAAAGTTTATGTATGATATTTAATTTTGTGAGTTACAAATATGAATAGCATCTTTTAAAAGTCTGATTTGTTCATAATCAGTATTAGAATAGTAACTCTAAGTTTATCTGCAGTAGTTTTTCAATTGAATACCAGTGTTAAATAAAAAATACGATTCACACAGATGATATATTAATTTTTCTGATAGTTTATAATGGGGACATGTTTAAGTTGCTGAGTTTCTATTTTATTCTGTAGGGAATAATAAAATATACTTTTCCTGAGGAGGAAAAGTTTGTTTTTGGAGGAAAAGATACCATTGTTGATTTATAAAGCAAAGTCCAATAATATAAGTATAACTTGATCTTAATTTGGTTCATGTGTTTCTGAGTAACATACTACATTATGAATAGTACTTTCATTCATATCTTCCCATTGACAATATTTTTAGAAAAAATTTAGAACCTACTTAAAATATTTAAAACACTAATAAGTAGTTGAAGCAGCATTGGGCTCAATCCCAACCTTGCTACTTCCTAGCTATGCAGTTCTGGAAAATTAAGTTACCTAGGCATAATGTTTTTAAATGAAAAAATTATGATAACATCTCTTCCACAATCTGCTTGGAGAATTAAATGATTAATTTTAACTTAATGAAACTTAAAAGTTATACAAAGTGTTTGGCATAGTTTCTGGTATCCAAGCACTCTATAAATAGCAGCTATTTTATTATTATTGCCAGAGCAGTACTACCACCATTAGTGCTGTTACTAACTTTACACTTAAATATTTGACTAATTCTCCTTCTAAAACATTAATCAAATTAATAATGTGATTCTTTGCACATTCCTTTAAAATTAAAATACACCAGAGAGAATTTTTAAAACATGCAATACCTATTTATTTCACTGACATCTTTTCCCTTAGATTGTCAAATTAAAAAATGGCAACAGCCAATACAACAATAGCTGTGTGGTATGCATGAATCAAAATTATACCTATTTTTTTGTCCAGGTTGGCAAAAAACCCCACATTTTTTGTGCCACAGAATTTTAGTAGTTTGTGTGCTGTGAGATGAAAAAGATGGAAAATCACCGAAATACACTAGTTAATGACTTTAATTATAGAGATTTCAGTCTCTTCTTAGTACTGGGTCTGGGGTGAAGCCTGTGAGGCACTTGCCTTGGGCACAGCACTTAAGGGATGCCAAAAATTACCGTTCATTGTGATTAATATTTCATCAAAATATAAAAATCTGGGAACAAAATACAAAAATCAAGGTTTTAAATGAAGGCAGGAGCTGGAAGAGTGTAGGCTGAGCCATGCTTGTGAGGCCAAAGGGAGAATGGGTGGTATGGGTTTTGTCTTGCTGGTGCTGAGCCATATAGGAACCTGAGGCAAAAGTCACAATACCACTCCTATTGCCTTTCTTTGCTTGACTATATACAGTCAATTTTATAAGAGAGAACAGCTCACCAGAAGGATTTTATAGGCTATTACATTTGTTTTACAAATTAGGGCTCTAGAAATCAGGAGCCTGTTCCAATACATACAGACTTCAGACAGGCTTGAAATCAGTGTGAATGGTATTCCTTGTTTAAGGAGGGTCCCCACAATTCAGAGTTCAAGTTTTAAGCAAATTTTTGATATAATTATCCCTTTATGAGATAGTCTGAGATATAAATGTTATTCTATTAGATACCTGTTACTTCGTTAATGTACCACCTATTATTGTTTTGAGGCAGTAGACAGTTACCAGCTGATTATATTGTAGCTATAGGTAGCTAAAGATTTATATAAGCAAACAGGAAAACTGTTCTTATTCTTCATAAATTAGATACTCAAACTTATATTGAAGTTAATCCATATTCCACAAAACACGTGCAAGACACTGCACCCAGTCATATAATTTGGCTGACATTTTAGATTAATGTAATTACAAGGCTATATTATAAAATAAACATAAGGATTTATGAAACTAATATTGATAAATGATAGATCAATTAATATGATTTCACTATTTTCAGATGAGTGTACTATAAAAATAAAATGGAATATACTTAAGATTAATAAGCTGTTCTGTGTGCATATAGGATGGCTTAAAATTTGTATTTTATTTTCTAATGATGCATTTGTTTGGTTCCACTATCTTTAGTTTTGTATTTGTAGTTATAGTTGTAATAATAGGAGGAAATGCAATACAAACTCATTTAAATAACATTCCCTGGTCACATATCTGTATAGCAGAGGTTCAGTATTCTATTGAGGAAGAACTTTAAAGTACAAACATCTCATAAAATTCTAAATTTGTCACTTATAAACTGTGTTGGCTTGGGCAAGTGTTTGAACCTCCATTTCTGTGCCTACTGATATGGGTACCTCGCCTAGACATTGTCATGAGGATTCAAATATTGACTGCATGTAAAGTGGTTTGCACAGCACGTGGCACAAAGTAGTCAAGAAAAATTCATATTATTAATAGTAAATATTGTATTGACCTGTATAATTTAGTTACAGTTTTTGGTAGATAGACTATGAAGTATAAGATATTACATAATTTATGGTTAAGTTGAAGGTTAGATTATTATTTGATATCTGGGGATGTGAACTCACAACAACTTCTTAAAGGAAGTTTTTGTTTCATTTTTAAAATAAAAGTACAACAGTTATAATAAAACAACTATGCAGAAGGTGGTGAACAGTGATTTGGAAATAACAAGTTTATAATCTAAATAGCTATTAAAAAGTTACTGATGACCTTGAAGTGGCTAAATTCTTAGTCTTGATTTACTTGACTTAACATTCATGTTGACTTTGTGGGTCATTCTCCACCATCCTCACCTGGCCTCCAAGATACCACAGCAGTCCTGATTTTCTCCCTCCTGTGCTGGTTCCTTCTCAGTCCCCTCTTCTTCCCAGTCTCTCAATATTGGTGTGTCCCCGGACTCCATCCTTGTTCTGTTTTGTTTCTCTACACCTAGTCCTGTAATGATCTTACCCAGTTTTATGGCTTTAAATACTAGTCACATGCTGACAACTCCTACCTATAACATTTTCAGCTAAAGGATAATTTGTCCTGCAGTTAACAATTGAAATTCCTACAAGGTATTCTCCATCATTGTGTTTATCACTTTAGACATTCTAGGTTGGTGAAGGCTTTCCAACCTGCTTCCTTTTTTGGGGAGGATGCATTTTATTTAGATATTTAAAAACAATTATATAGTTAGAAGCAGTTTATAATGAAAGTGAAATCAAGTCCACTACTTCATTCCTTCTTAACTAAACTATAAAAGGTTCTGTGTTCAGGAAATTTTAGGGAAATAAGCCATTTTATGTATATTTTTTCCACCATAGTAATTGTAATGGGGGAAATTGGGCGTTGGCTTGTACCTGTTTATTCAGAAAGACAGTAAGATAACACACTTTTCTCTCTGCCTTCCTCCTTTGCTAACTTTTCCCATACAGACAACTCAAGTTCTGGTATTGGAACTGATTCACGTTTCTCTGCTAGTAGTATTAAAGATGTCAGACTCAAATAGCTGGGCAAGCTCTGGGGGTTTAGCTCAAGATTTAATTGAAAGCTGTGTCTGACTCACCTAGTTAGGTAGTTTCATGTAAAACTTGGGCAGTAGAAATGTTTTCAGTGTCTTAGGAACTGGAATTTTTACTCCAGCTGTTTTCCCAGTAATAAGTCTGGTTTTGGTCCCCTTTGAATTATCAGTCATTGGTATGACTGCTTTCTGCCTTGAAATCTAGATCTTTGTGATTTTATCTCTTACTTAGTGCTTGTCGTTATTCTTTCTGGTCCTTGAATATTTTGTGGTGGTGGTGTTCTGTTTTGTTTCAGTGGGTCTGTGACTTTTAAATGTTTTCCTGCCGTTTCTATGCAGTTGGAAGTGGGAGAAATGATAGTGTTAATTTTCTTCATTGCTTTGAAGTTTTGGTTGTATGGTTTTATTTAATGTAAGTTTTAGTTTTTAAAAATGTTTTTCTTTATCTCGGTTTTAGTAATCACTTTCTAAGGAAAGAATCACAGTAGAAATCACAGACACTGAAAAAACAATCTAACTGTTTAAGGTTTATATGAAACTGCATGATGAGGAAAGCCGTAGATAAAGGCCTTCAGTCAAGTGCTGAGCTAACCCAGCGACTGGATTTTGGTATTAATTTCATGTACTAAAAATATCAGTATCCTTAAAAAATTCAGAATTTATTTCTTAAAGTGATATTAAATAGAATAAATTTAAAGTGTAAATTTATATAAACTTTTATGTACATAAAATTACATAAAACCTCAAGTATATTTATATAAACTTATAATTACATCTTATTCCCTACATTTTCTTCTAATATGTTATTAGCAGATTGAAGTACCATAGTTCATTAAAAAAATACTACATAAAAATAAAACTTAGTGCACAAATGAAATAGTATTTGTTCTTTAAAAAATGGTTTAAAAAGCCAAAATGGTACTTGAACAACAATTAAAATAAAATAAAAAAATAAAAAAGAAGTAAAAGCCCTGTATGACAAAAAACAAAACAAAACAAAATGGTATTATTGTTTAGTTGAGCAACTACTCAGATATTTCAACTGCTGAGAAAGCACTCTGAATGTACACTAGTAGGGGATATTATGGGAAATATTTATAAACCATTCCAGGTTTTTTCCCATCTATTTGGGACAACTTGGGGAGGGTATGCGGTAAGCAAGGATTCAATCCTTTTACTGATGTTGTCAAGCTTTAGTTTTGTTTCTAAGAAAGATTTCTTTTGTCTTCATTATGTGTAGATGGAGATTTTAATGCACTTTATCATTTCAGTATGAAATGTTTATATTCTGTTTGTTTGGAAAGTCTGAACTAGAGGAAGACATTAATTCTTATAATGATAGAAGCTTAGAGCCTTATCATTTCAAATTTTTTTTCTTCCTTTGGAGGTAAATAGTATAAAAGAATGCTTTCCACATGAAAGCACCTTTCTGTGATTTGAGATTTTAATACAGAGTATAGATATAGACATACCTAAAAATATCAGTGATTCAGATTTTACATTTTAAACTTTTTTTAAAAAACAAAATTAATAGCCTAGTATGATAAAATGCTGAAATCTTTGAAAAGCAGTTCAGCTGTCCTGGAGAGGGAATTGTCCTCATGGGGTGGGTAGTCTCAAAGTGAATTTAACAATCTCAACTTGACTGGAAAGTTGGGTAGTTATTATTTTTAATGTATTATTTTTCTTTCAGTTCAGAGGAATCTAGATTGTTTTGTGTGTTTATATTAATCATATCAGTAGGGTAACAATTATTTTAATTGCAATTGAAAATGTTTATAGCTTACTCTTAGCACCTCTGCCATTTTGTTATTAAAGAATATTTTCATAAGCCAGGCAGTGAAAGACAAATACCATATGATCTCACCTATAAGTGGAACCTAATCAACAAAACAAACAAGCAAGCAAAATATGACCAGAAACATTGAAAGAACAAACTGAGAGTAACCAAAGGGGAGAAGGGAGGAGGGTAATGGGAGAATCAGGGGGTAGGGTCATCAAGGAACATATATAAAGGACCCATGGACAAAACCAAAGAAGGGTAGGATTGAGGGTGGGACAAAGGGAAATAGTGGGAGGAAAATGAAGACAACTGTACTTGAAAAACAATTTAAAGAAAAAACAAAAATACGTTTTCATAAAGTATTGAGATTTTTTAAATAATGAAAATTTTAAAATATAACTGAATGGTAAAGTATAGTACCCAAAAGGTCTCTTTATTGCTGTTTTGTTTTCTGCAATCCTCCAGTTAGTTTCCTGCCTTCCAAGTTAGCTGAATCCTCCAGATTCCTCCCTTCCTTCCTGCAGTTTTCTGCAATCTTCTAGCTTCTTTACCCTTACAAGTTAGTAGTTCCCTTTGGTTTTAGTATGGTCATTGGGACTAGGGGGATAAATTAAGTCTATAGGGCCTCAAAGATTTAGGGTACTAGCCTCTTTGTCCTTTCCTAATACCATGACCTTGGGCAAGTCTTAAATCACTTAATCTGAGCCCTAGTTTGTTTATTTTTAAAATGAGTCCTGAGCCCTCCTCAGGATAAAATATACTTGGGGATAAGACAAGATATAAGATAATGTTTTAGAAATATGGTTTCCTACACAAGCATATCTAATTTGAGACTTAGTGTGTTTCTTAGTTTTTTTTCACACCCACCAGATTATATATGGGTAGTTTTTCCTATTTTGATTTTAAATTTAATGCATTCTTGTAGAAAGTCTGGAAAATATAGAAAACTTAAGAAAGTAGAAGTCAGAACAATACACCATCCTGTTTTCATGTTTTTAGGGGAAATGAAGTTTTGAGGCTAAAGGTCCCTGAAGGTGGGGATAGTTAGTGTCTTACTTATTTTTGGATTTTCTGCTCTTTGCACTAGGCACAGAGTTAATGATTGTTGAGTGAATGACAACTCCCTTAGTCTGGGTATATTTTTTAAAGTCAGAAGTTTGCTGAATTTTTAACTGGACATTTGAAGAGAGAAAAGACATCTAACCCACAAAAATAATGGAGGCATATTTCAAAATGACTTGTTCTGTTGGCTAAAAGAACAAAGGAAAACATGATAGGGCCAATCTTAATGTTCTCTGACAGAGACAGGAAATCAGTCAAAGGTATTGGATATGGAGCCACTGGGCAATTTCATATCAAAGTGGATTGGCATTCAGTGAGAACAATATATGATAAAATGTAAAGACTTTTTTTAAGTGCTTGGAAATTATAACTTTTTCCTCTTTTTATTTTTTATTAAATAGGATGGCTTAAATTCCTTGGTCCTTGATTTGGATTTTCCTGCTTTAAGGAAAAACAAGAATATAGACAATTTCTTAAATAGATGTAAGTATGTTAAGCTTCATATTTGATCCCATAACTATTCTATGAGAGATTTATTTGATTAATATTATTGAAGTTAATAAACTTATTAAGTTATTTAACTTAAGTAATTTTTAGCTTACCACTAGATATTCTTTATTTTCAAAGCAAAACAGAACCAATTGTAGTATATAAGTAGGTAAAGTTCAAGGTTTTGTATAAATTATTAAGACTAGTAGTTTCTGGACAGATTATTTATAACAATTCCAAGAGAAGTTTTAAATTAATATTAACAACTCTAAGACTTACCCCTTTACATTATCTGGAAGACTTAATTATGTTTGTATAAATGTAAATATTTCAGTGTAGTTAATGAGAGATAATGTAGTAACAATTATTGCCATATATGTGGTGACTCTTACTATTTGCTGGTAGAGTTACCATATGCACAGTATGTGATTATAAAAGAAATAAGCTGCCAAAAATCCATTAGAAAGTTAGCTCTGCAAGTAATTTTATAGCAGCTTTATCCCATGGTTTAGAATGCACTCAGGGTTGTTTTGAGTCATCACTGTTTCAGCTGTCATCTAACTTGCCAGGCAGCAGAGTCAGAAACAGAATAACTTAGCTGCCACTCTTTGGTAATCAGTGGTGTTTGTTCATATGTGTTAATAAACCATAGCATTTTCATTCTTTGAAATGAAGTTAATGTGCAGCATAGATTTTTAAATGGCAACCTTTAAAAACTGGTAGATTTTGCCCACTTTCTTGAAATAAAAATGCGTTAACAAATATGGTGATTATTTTAAAATATTGTTTATAATTATGATGATTAAATTATAAATGTGGTAATCTTTTTATTATAGATGAGAAAATTGTGAAAAAAATCAGAGGTCTGCAAATGAAGGCAGAAGACTACGATGTTGTAAAAGTTATTGGAAGAGGTGCTTTTGGCGAGGTCCAGTTGGTAAGAACATATTTGTGGTGGTGGTGTTGTTATTGTTATTATTTTGACCACATAGTTTTGTGAAACATTTTCAGTAACCCTGGAGTGCATGTAGTTTCTCTGCCCAGTCATGCCAAAATTAGCTTTCTGAGTTCGGTCAAGTCATTCCATCTCTGAGAGCCTCAGGGTGGTTCTCTGTAAAATGAGGAGATTGTACTGTAAATACCAGGTCTCTTACTAGCTCTGAAACAGTTTAATTTAGAGGAAGGCCATCTTGGCTTCACACATGGTCTACCTGGTTAATATTTTACCAGAACTAGTGTGTTTTCCTTAGTATGTTCAGATTAATATAACGTCTCTGCTTAATTAACCGATAAATTTAGATGTATGAGAAACCCAACAAAGACACCTTAATAACTGAAAATAAATATGAAATTTATCCTTACAGGTCAAAATGGAACCAGCTAAAAATATTATGAATCTTTGCAGTAAATATTTCATTTATATGCAAATATTTTCTCATTTATTAAATGAGAAACCATAATAATTCTGTTTCCATCACCAGAGTATGGAACTACTGTTTGTGATCTTACAGTTGAATTATGGAGTCAAATTCTGTTTTCCATTGATCAGTGTTCTACTCTTCTTGACTGAGCACCAAGAAAAGCGGTGATTACTTTATACCACCAGCCCAGGTTTCTCTAGAAACAAGTAGGAACAAGTCATGGCAGGCTAACGTTTGTCTTTTTCTTCCCTTTCATTGCTTTCTTTGATAGGTTTATTGAACTTGAGGATCAGGGTAGTGCAATAAGTGTATGTATCCACAATAGATTTGAAAAAGTCTGACATACATGAGGATGATACGGAGAAATGTCAATGAATAAGCATATGGGTAGGCAGCTAAATTATATTAAATTATAACTAACAGCTGTAATTCTAGTGAGGCTGATGACGGCGTGAATGGTACCTTGGACAGAGATCCTCAGGGATAGGTTCTAGGGTTCTTCTCTTACTAAGCATTCTATTAATAAATTTTATGGAGGCAGTGGTGGAATGTTGAATAATTTTGCAAATGAGTTAAAACTGAAGTACGAGGATAATTTTAGATGATGAGCCCAAATCCAGAAATCATCAATTGGGAAGATGATTGGCCAGACAGAAGTGAAATTTAAACAGAACAATGACCTATACTTGGATTTGAAGAACTCAAGGAATAGATTGCTTAATAGTAATTATGGATTAAAGAATGATTTTCTTGAATGTTATTAAGGCAAGAGTTATTGGTAATGTGGTAAATAAAATTTGGACTGCCTTAGTATACTAAGTTTCTCTTACAAGGACACCAGTCGGACTGGATTAGGGCCCACCCTACCAGCCCCATTGTAACTTACCTATTTAAAGGCCCTATCTCCACATGCAGTCACATTCTGAGGTACTGGTGGTTTGGACTTCAAAATATGACTTTGGAGGTGGTGGGGAAAGAGCACACAATTCAACCAGTAACAGTATATATATATATGTATGTATGTATGTTGGGATGAGCTTCAGTGACATCACCTTTTTGATCACAATATGCATACTTGCTCCTTTTTATGTTTACTAACTTCTCCTGGATATAACCCTCTTTGCTTTGAAAAAGGACGTTACAAATTGTAGCCTTGCAAACGTTTTCTTAAGGTCAATACATAGTTCTCATCTCTGTTAATAGAATATACATTGTTCTTCAAATAGTCCTCTGGTCAGTTGATTAACAAATGTTTATTGAATGTCAGAAACCATTATATGCATTGGCAATACATTATATAGGTACTCACATAAGGCAGCTGCATTCATGAAGCTTCTGTTGTGAGCTGGCCAGTGCTGTAGTTTCAAAATGTAGCTGTAGTCTGATTTCTAAGAATAGAGTTATAAATTAACCTTTTTAAAACATAATGCATATATGTCAGGAATTACGTGTGATTCTTTATTGGGGGGAGATATAAAAACAAGTTTTCATACTTAACAGTGCAAGTATTTTTGGCATTATAATTTTTGAAGTTATATCTTATTATTTCGTCTTTTGGGGACCTTATCTTTAGTTGATTTTGTGATATTGTCTACTCCACATGTTCTTAAGGAAAGTGTTGAGTGACATTAAATATTTTCCTGGTTGTTGTCTTACTTAAAACTACACAATGAACATGTGAGTGCATTCCCACTCTCAGAGCTCTAAAGTGTTTAGGGTTAGGTTAGGTGGAGTGCACTGATCATTGGAAACATTTGGGGACTATTGGAAAAGTGTCAAATTATTTTTAGTGGAAAGTTATATTTTATCCTAATTATTTGTATTCTAGGAAAGTTGAAACCTTTCCCTTCCCCATTGAGTTATAAAAATTGCATCAGTTCTCATTCCCTCTTGAAATTAAATTTTTTTATTTATTTGATTAATATGTTCATTGTGGAATAATGAGAAAATAAGCCAACATTATACTTTTTAAAATCACCTTTGGTTCCACTACTGAGAGAGAACTACTTTAATTACTTTGATATGTAACTTCCCAACTTTTCTGTTTCTAAAATTATGTGTAATATATGTGTTTTATATATATGTAATGTAAATGGTTTTGTAACTTGCATTTTTTAATACAACAATAAATAGTAGCATACACTGTTATACTAGTTATAACATGCCAGACAGGCTTCTAAGCAATTTAGTAACCAATCTTCACAACAGTTCTTTTAGATAGATATTATCACTATTATGCCTATTTTATAGATTGAGAGATTTGGGTAGATAGGGTAATAACCTGCCAAAATTCACATAGCTACTATGTAATTGAACTAAAATTTGAACCTTGGCAGATGACTTCAGGGTCCATTTTCTTTGCTGTGTGGGCAAAACCATTTTTCTATGCTAACAAATACAGACTTCATATGTAATTTATTTCACTTTCATCTTACTCGGGCTCTTACCAATATTCAGTTCTTCTTTATTCTTGAAACACTGCTTTTTCCTGTGTTCCTTGCTCTTTCTTCTCAGATCTCTTAGTGGTTCATTCATCGCTGACTTCTAAATACTATAAAGTAAGTCCTCACTTAACATCATCAGTAGGTTCTTAGAAGCTGCGACTTAAGGGAAATGGCATACTTTAATGAAACCACTTTACCATAGGCTGGTTGATATAAATAAGAGTTGAGTTCTGTATTTGTGGCCACAAAAACATTACCAAACTTCTAACTAAAGACCCAAAACACTTCTAATATTAAGTATTGAGATAAATGTGAGTTATATGCCCTGGCTGGTGTAGCTCAGTGGATTGAGCACGGGCCTGGGAACCAAACAACCGCGGTTCGATTCCCAGTCAGGGCACATGCCTGGGTTGCAGGCCAGTTCCCAGGCAGAGGATGCACAAGAGGCAACCATACATTGATATTTCTCTCCCTCTCTCCTTCCCTTCCCCTCTAAAGATAAATAAATAAAATCTTTTAAAAAATGTGAGTTATACATACATTTAAGAAAGATTAATCAAAACAAGTAAAATAATTTATTTTTCAACCTACTTATTTCAGTTCAGAGTTGAGGGTGGCCACATACTATCCCAGGAGTTCAGGGTGCACGAGGTGGGAACCAGCCCTGGACAGGACACCATTCCATTGTAGGGTGCTCTCTCACACACACACACACACCCCGTCACTTGACATACCAGTTAACCAAATGTGCATGTCTTTTGGATTGGGAGGAAACCAGAGTCCCCAGAGAAAACGTATAGAGACATGGGGAGACCATGCAGACTCCATGGACAGTAGCTCTGGCAGGGAGTGGATTTTTCCCCTCATCCACACTGTAGCACACCGATGTTGAACAGTACACCGTTAATCAAGGGCCTGATGTAACTCCCAAAGGCTTGACTCTTTTTTTCTTTGATCTGCATTCTCTCCCAACGTGAGCTCATGCATTCCTGTGACTTTAAATGCAATCCTTGTAATGTCAAGGCTCAATTTTATAGCTGCTGCTCAGAACTTTCTACTTTGCTCTTCAACTCGTATCTGTGATGGCTTATTTGACATTTCTATTAACATGTGTCATAGCTACCTAAACCATGTGAAATTAGAATGCTAGATTCCCTCTCTAACTTCACCATTTTTTCACAAATCTGTTCCTCCTCTAATTTCCCCATGTTAAAAGTTGATTCCAGTGTCAACCCAGTTCAAATAAAAAATTAGGAATCATGTCCTCACCGGTATGGCTCAGTTGGTTGGGCATTGTCCCACACAGCAAAAGGTCACTGGCTTGATTCCCAGTCCAGGCATGTGTCTGGGTTGTGGATCCAGTCTCCAGTTGGCACATGAGAGGGATGCAACCAATTGATATTTCTCCCACACATCAATGTTTCTCTCCCTTTCTTTCTCCCTCCCTTCCCCTCTCTCTAAAATCTTTTTTAAAAAATAGGAATCATTTTATTGATTTCTCTTCTCATTTCTTTATATTTAATCTTCCAGCAATCCTGCTTCTATTTCTTCAGTCTCTCTGCTTTTTTGGTTTTCATTGCCATCACCTTTATCCAAGATATCTTTTTATCCCTGGTCAGGTATGAGCATGTACATTGCGTTCTGCTTTGTTTTGCACTTTGGCTAACACTGTGCTATTGCTTTTAGATTAGAAAGTACTGTTAGAGAAAATATCAAGACTATGCTTATTAAGTTATTTGTAGATTCATGGTATCCGCGCTCAGCTGGACCCTGTGCTGTTCGGCAGTCTTTTCTCCATACTACTTGTCCTTATTTTTCATGTGCTACTCCTACCTTCAGTCCCAGTGTAATAGAATCAGCTGTGGGGCTTTTTTAACATACATGTTTTCTTTTAGTATGTTTTCTTTATTTCTTCTCCTCTCTATATTGAGATATACAAAGAATGGGAAGAAGAGATCTAATCTGCCTAATACAAACTGCTGCCAAATCGATCCTTCTAAAATATATTCAGTGTATCTCTTTGCATTCATGGTTCCCTTGCCTACTAAATGAAGCTCAAAGTCTTCATCCTGGCCTTTTGAGCAGTTTTAAGAAGTCACCAATTCTCTCTTTTTACCCCTATTTTCCATTATATATATTCATTCTGGGCAGGCTACTAATTTTAGAGCATACTCTGTTTACCTGTTTCTTCAGTCACGTTGTTTCACTTTCTGTCTTTCAGTGCTCATTTTA
Source organism: Carollia perspicillata (assembly GCA_004027735.1). Classification (NCBI taxonomy): domain Eukaryota; kingdom Metazoa; phylum Chordata; class Mammalia; order Chiroptera; family Phyllostomidae; genus Carollia; species Carollia perspicillata. The sequence goes on from PVKM010000419.1 coordinate 46,104, forward strand.
AAAAATAAAAATTCCCTGCTTCCTTTTACTCTCCTTCTTGACCTTTATTTCAGTGTGACCTCTCCTCTTCATCCTTTAATTATACAGCTGACCCACAGACAATATGGGTTTGAACTGCATAGGTCCACTTGGATTTTTCTTGCCTTTTTACATTCTGTACAACACAGAGCCTGAACCATAGGAATTTTTCACTGAAGCGAATTGACTGTGATCCTTCCTCATTCCTGGGCTCAGGTGCTTCCTGAGGATCCAGTGTGCTGAGGAGATAATAGGCTCTCGATGACAGAACTCCAGACAGATGTGAGATGAGGGTCTTATTCTTTTTCCCCGCCCCTTACTCACTTATAATTTAGTTGGTTTAAACTAAGCTTTTAAAGTGGAATCAACCAGTAGGCAAGAGTGTAAGGGAAATTATTTTCTAACACCTGTCATGTAAACTCAGTTTTTTTGTCCTTTTTTGGAATAAGACAGGCTCTTTGTTGGTTACAAGATTATTTCTGAGTTGCAAAGATTATCTTGCTCCCTCCATGTTTTTGTAATTTCTGTGTTCCCCCATTCAATCTTGGTTGCTGCAATCAGACCAAGTGAGAGAATACCGTTTTCTTGCTTCTTCAGTGGAAACCTTAGCGACACACAATAACTGCTCCAGGTTTGTCAAATAGATGCATTGGATCTTCCTGTAAAAATAATCTATTGTTTTGATATTAAAAATAAATTTGAAAGCCTCAAATAGGGCACTTTATTTAGAATGATTTTCAGAAGTGTTTGTCCAAAAATGTTTCAGGAGCAGTAGGCTCATTTTAGGATTTTCCAAGCGTGTCTCTAGCTACATGTAAGAATGTTTTATTCACTTAAAATTTTTTTTAAAAGAAGTACATATTAGCTGTAGAAAATACAAATAAACAGATACAAGAAAATAAAAATCATCCAGAATTCCATCAGCTGAGATGAAACCACTGTTAACTCTTTTCGACTCTTTTTTTTTTGTTTTATGTTACATACAGGTCTGTATAGTCAGTTATATGGTGTTTTTGCAACACCCACTGAGGAATTTAACAAGCTTTTCTCTAACAAATAGAAACATTAGACTAGGAACATCATTAAGTATATTCTGTGTGCTAAGTATTTATCTTCTTTATCTCATTTTATCTTTGCAACAGTTCTATGAGATTCCTATGTAGGTGAAGGCACTGAAATTTAGAAGGGTTAATTGGCCACGTAGTTCATAAATAGGTAGGACTTTTGAACAGGTTTGTTGACATCTAAATCCATGCTTCTAAGCAGCACTCTGTGCAGTGTGATAATGAATAGCTACTGTATCTTATTGGTTTTATCCATCCATGTTGAATAGAAGAGAAGGAGCTAAAAACAAAGAGGAGTATACAGAGATTCTGAGGGAGATTATAATAGAACCATTCAGAAAGGGACATTGTCAGAAAGAAGATCAATGGAAACCAGCTTTCCTAAAGTAATAGTGTTTTATTGTAGTACTTTGTAATACTAGTGCTGATGAATTTTAAAAGTGGATGTTTGGCATGAATACAGCTATTGCTTCCCAGTGTTTGTTCTGTAGATCAGGTCAAAAACTGTAAGCTGGTGGTTCTTGGCTCTTGTATTGTGAGCCAGTTAGGTATTCTGTCACAATAGATTAAATGAAACTCAGGCCTCATTAACTAGAGCGTCTACGCCAAATAGTCTTTATTTGTTAAACATTTTATAGATCTTACATATATAGATATGATTTTGTTGAGCTTGTTGAGTTAGACAATTCAGCGTTATGCCAGTCACTAGGCATCCCCACATGTTAATGCTTGTATTCTGTTCCTGAAGGAACTTATGGAACAGACATGTATACAACTAAGTATAATATTAGTTTATTATAAGTACTATGGAAACACAGAGAAGGAAGTAGTTTTGCATAAAGAATCACCAAAAGTAAAGTCAATAAGCATTTTCTCATGTTTAGAAAATCATCTTTAGCTTATTTGTATAACATTTTGTTTATTTGAATGAATGGCCTTTTCCTTCCAGGTTTGTTTTTGTTTCATTAATTCATTTATAAAAAACTAAACATACAAATATTTAACTATTTTCTACCATTTGACAAGTATCTCTTTGTTTCTGTTCATAGCTGTGCTTTACAATAGAATTCTTAAAATTCTTTTATGGTCTGAGTCATAAGTAATAATATTACAGTATAAATTAATTGATTGACTCATGTTATATGGGTTGCTTTTTATAATGAAGTTAGGAAGAATTCAAAATTTAATTTGTTCTTAGATTAAGTGAAGGTTTGAAGAGGGGCATAAATATAGAAGAGAGGATACCATAGCAACCTCTTTTTAACAACATTTTAAACATGTTTTAAAACAACATACAACAGCAGTGCTGGAATGAGCATTTGCTTTGAGATGATTGATTATTGGACATAAAAAATCAGTTAAAAATCTGGTCTATCTGCTGTGGAAGGTGTTTCCAGTTTTAAAACTGGGATCTTTTGTCCCTTAATCCCCTGCTCCCCACCCATGGTTGTTTTTTTTCTTTTTCTTTTTCTTTTTTTAAAGATTTTATTCTTTATTTTTAGAGAGAGGGGAAGGAAAGGAGAAAGAGAGGGAGAGAAATATCAGTGTGTGGTTGCCTCTCACATGCCCCCGACTGGGGGACCTGGCCCGTAACCCAGGCATGTGCCCTGACTGGGAATTGAACTGGTGACCCTTTGGTTCTCGGCCCACGCTCAATACAGTGAGCTACACCAGCCAGGGCCCCACCCATGTTTTCATATTGCCTTTTCATGGGTTTATTTTTAGCATTCTATAAGTGTCATAATACTGTATAAATCAAAGGAATTGTTATTCCAGTTTAGTAAGTTAATATAGAAGATGGATGTAACCTTTGACCCTCATCATAACATATTTGGCCCTTTGCATATAGAATTATTTTTGTGTAAAGTTACAGTATATCAGAATACTTCAAATATCAAAATATTTTAAAATGGGAAGGGATATAATCCACTGATGTAATAACCTTTATTTATACTTGTAATTTGATTAGGCAGTTCTCATTCTGGGCTGTCTTTTCTTTATAGCCATACTGAAGTTTTGTTTATTGTTATATCAAGTACTGAGAGGTGATGTTAAAATTTCCAACTGAAATTATGGCTTTGTCAGTTTTTTTTCTTTAATTCTGTCAATTTTTGCTTCATGAATTTTCAGGCTCACTTATTAGATGCATACATATTTAGAATTTTTATGCCTTCCTGATGCGTTACACTCCTTTTGTCTGAATTATCCTCATTTTCTCTGAATTATCCTCTTTTTCTCTTTGCTTTGAAGTCTACTTTGTTATTAATATTGCTGTGTTCACTTTCTTATTTTTGCCGTTTGCGTGGTATATCTTATCCCATCCTTTTACTTACAACCTGTTTGGTCTTATATTTTAAATATATAAGGTTAGGTTTTGCTTTTAAATCAGTTCTCATAATTTTGCCTCTGAGTTGGAGTGTTTAGTCCATTTATATTTGCACTTATTTTAGACTGTTTAAAAATGTCTCTCAGGAGTCTGAGATGAGTTCATTTTCATTTATTCATTTTTCTCTTCATTCTTCAGATTGATTTGAGTTCAAGTTTACAGGCTCCTTCCATCTCCATTCTCTGTTTAGCCTTTCCAATGAGTTTTCCATTTTAGTATTTTTTTTTCAGTTGTAGAATTTCTACCTGTTTTTTTTTTTTGTGGTTTCCATTCCTGTGGATACTTCCCTTTGTTCACTCAAGACTATTTTTAAATTTTTTCTCTAACATATTTTCTTTGTTAGCTAAATATCTATTGGGGGTTTCTATTTTTTTTCTTGATGAATAACATTTTCCTCTTTATCTATCATAATTTTAAATTACATACTGGTCTTTTTGATATGTGATAGAAATTCTGGATTCTGTTGTTTTTCTTTGATGAATATTTATTTTCATTTTAACAAGCTGTCCAGTTATTTGCTGATTACCCTTACCTTGTGGAGGCTTTGTTTTTTACTTTGTAAATGTAGATATGTGAAAAGACCAAGTTGCTTCCCAAGTTCTTTTTACTGGGAGAACTGAACCTCTCAACTCTGCTCCTCTTTTGCTTTTTTAGGGTTTGGAATTATCAGGGCTTGTTAGGGAGTGCTAGAGTAGGCCTTGCTTTAGAGCATGGTTCTTTCTCCTAATCTCACTTGGATGTCCAAAAATTTGGCAGGGTTTCTCCACTCTTGTGTGGCTGGAAATCAAATGTTCCTCCAATGCTGTTTAAACTGTAGTGTCTCTCTTCTGTTATCAACCCTATAGCAGTTGCTCTCTGGTAAACCTTGGGTACTTTCTCTTTGGGTACTTCATCCCTTAGCCAAGGACTCACTCACATGGTACTTCTAGGCACCTCCCTTTGCATTGCTCTTTACTTTCCATCTTGAATTCTGATCTCTGCTTCCTCAACTCAGCAGGCCCACTATACTTAGTTTAAATGATCACTTGTATGCTGGTTGAGACAGTGTTTGAATAGTTATGGTACTGACTTGGTGAGTTTCTCTTCTCTCAGGGATTATAGTTTTGTGCTGCCTATTTAAATGACAGAGGCCTGAAAACCGTTGGTTTGTGTGTTTTGCTGTTTTGTTGTGTTTTTTTTTAACCCACAAATACTTAATTTTTTTAAGACCTTTAACAGGTGCTTACAATTCATTGACTTTTTTGAAAAAAATAAACTTGTAAAATTTTATTACAAATTAAAAATGAGGCTCTTAAAAATCTTAACTTGACCAGCTATGAAGCAGTTTAAAAACCTTTAAAGGTGTATTGAGAAAAATGAGGCTTTTTTAAAAAAACACATTGATCATTACCAAAAAGACATCTTTAGATAAAAACAATAAAACAGATAATGCAGATTGTTCTAGTTATCTGGTCAATGGGCAAAAAGCAGTCATTTAAGGTTTTCAGCCCCAGTCTTTTGTTCATTTCTTGTTCCTGGAATTTCATATTCATTTCTTCTTCTTGGATGACTAATGTGGATGCTGGTAGAATGGTAAGCCTGCATTTACTCAGCCCCACCCTCCTCAGCCTCAGGAGTGGACGAATTCTCAACTGGTGGATCAGCTGCTTTTGTCTCTTTGCCATCTTGTGGAATAGGGTTTTCTCGGCATCTGCGTCAGTAATTGAAGTTGCCATGGTACCGACATTGAGGTGGCTGCTGACCTGGTATCTCATCTCCTTAGTTTTCCTTATCTTCTTCATTGATGGCCTCTCTAGGCTGCCTTTGGTGAGAAAGGCCCCTGCAGAATCATGGTCTGTAGCCCCATACATATTCTGTCTCACTGGTCTACCTTGTTCTCCTGCACCCTGGTTGTCAGCACCCTCCATCCCTTCTCCCTGCATAGTAGAGAAGACTGTGATTGGAAGACTGTGGGTTATGCCCACTAGGTCTCTGCATGCAGTAAGGTGGGAACCGTCACCCACCATAGGGCGGCACTGTGGGACCTGGCCTTTGGGAGCACTCCCTGATCCCTCTTTTCCCCACTCTCACTATTCTGACAATTCTGCTGACAGTTGGCGGAAGACCCCTGTGACATGGATAGTGTCTATAATGGTTAGTCTACTATACATTTACTGTCTTGCACTGGAACTGCACCAGGGCCTGCAACATTTATTGACTCCACACCCTTTTCTCCACAGCCTCTCCATCTCCTAAACTGATTAGGTGCTTCCTGGGGTTATTCTTCTTTATGGCAGTCTGTTGAACAAATATACCCTCTTTGGTGTCATTCCTGTTGATGAAACCATATCCCTTTCTTACATTGAACCGTTTAATTGTTCCCAAAACCTTGGTTGCACTGACCTTTTTGTCCCTGCTGGCAAGCCACCTGGGCCACCACTCCCTGTGCTGCTACTCGTGGTGCTGGGTTTGGTGCTGGCAGTGCTAAGGGTGAGGGTGGCATCGGCGGAGGGCAGCTGCTGGGTCTCAGCTTCACTGATCATGGTAGCGGTGATGGTGGGCGGCTGCGGCAGCTGTGGCTCCTCTTGGGTGATGGTGGTAGAGCTGCTCGGGGCTCTCTGTGGTCCCCTCTCTGTTCCCACTACTAGTTGAGCTCTGTCTTGTCATTTTGGTGGTGGTTTACAGTGGGAGGGCGTGCAGGTACTAGTTATTCTGTCCTAGCCGGAAGGGCATGATTCTGAGTGATAGCATATTTATTATTTCATGCTAAGACTTGTCTGTCTTTTCTGTCAGTGATTTGTTCATGTCCATTCAACAAACAACTTTTCTCACATGGGTGGATAGGGGGAGGGGCGGTCTCTTTACTGAACAGGTACATCATTGCCTAATTTTCTAAAATTTTATTGCATTTATAAATTTTCAGATCTGTAAAGTATGGTGGTTCTTCCATATCTTTTCTGGGGAGGACATGAGTATTTCTTTGGCTGACCTTATTTAAATTAATTACTTAGTTAATTTTATCCTCACCCAAGAATGTGTTTATTGATTTTAGAAAGAGAGGAAGGGAAGGAGGGAGGGCAGTGGGGGGAGAGAGAGAGACATCAATATAAAAGAGAAATATCGATTGATTGCCTCTCATATACTCCCCACCCGGAGACTGAACCCACAATCTAGGTATGTGCCCTGACAGGGAATCGAACCTGCAGCCTTTTGGTGTATGGGGACAATGCTCCAACAACTGAGCCACCTGGTTAGGGTTGGTTGATCTTATTTTAATCAATATAATAAAAGTATTGATCTCATATATGGGCAGTACTTGATGAATGATAAGTAGAAATATTACCTGTTGATTTTTTCTTATAAGTGAAAATTTATAGTTTGGCCAATATAAAATTTTTTTTCAGACGTTAATTCATTCATAAAATATTTAGTGAGTATCTCTTTTAATTGCCAGTGATGTCATTGTACCCAGCACTGAGGGTATACTAGAGAATAAAACAGGCACCAATAATCTTCCCTTTTGTTGAGTTTACATTCTAATATGGGAGATAGACAATAAATATAAGGTAACAACATAAAAAATTGTTAAGTATGGTATGTGCTAGGAAAAAAACAAGTAAGAGAGTTCTAGGGTGGAGAGCAATGAATTCCTACTTTGGATAGGGTGGTCAGTTATTTGAGTTTATATTTCAGTTAAGTAGAGAAGGGCTAGTCTCTGGGGAAGAGTTGAAGTCAGGAGACTGTGATAGATTTTCTAGTACCTTCCAGGTGCCAGTAAAGATCCTCAGGAAAGATATATTAAAGGAACTGAAAGAAGGCAAGTGTGCCTGAAGTATGAACAAGGAGAAGAAAATGACAAGGTTTAAATTGGGAAGGTGGGAGTAGGCTAGATCATATAGGTCTCTCTCTAATCTGCCATCAGGAGCTCAATTACCTTTTATCTTCTTTCCTCCAGCCCTCAGTAGTGTGACTATATAATCTGTTGTACAGAGACTGCATGCTTCCGAGTGAAAGGGGAAGGGGCACTGAGTGAATGGAGGGCTGGTGCAGCAGCTCCAGTCTGGCCCTGTTCTGGGGAAAGCATCCTAATTGTGGGTAGTATCTATGTGGAAATAGCATAGGTGTGGATTCTTGGATGCAGACAACCTTTAAATCTTCATTTTACTCACTATCTGTGTAGTCCTCAAGCAAGTTACTTAATTTCTTTGTGCCTCAAATTTCTCATTTGTGACAAGTGGAAATAATGCCTCATTAGGATTGTTATGAAGATTAAATAAGATGGGCCTGGCCAGTGTGGCTCAGTTGGTTGGAGCATGGTCCCGTAAACTGGAAGGTCGCAGGTTTGATTCCTAGGCAGAGCTCGTGCCTAGGCTGCAGTTTTGGTCCCTGCTCAGGGTGTGTGCTAGAGGCAGCCGGTCCATGTTTATCTTCCACAACGATGTTTCTTCCCCCCATGCTTTCCCCCCTTTCCCCTCTCTGTAAAATCAATAGGCATGTCCTAGGGTGAAGATAACAAAAAAAGAAAAGATTAAATAAGATAGTACATTTATCAAAACACACTGTGTCTGGCACATAGAAAGCATCACACAGTAAATTTATTCTTTCAACAAATATTTATTGAAAGGTTATTATGTGCCAGGCATTATCTTGAACATTGGTGACTAAGTAGTGAACAAAACAGAGTTCCTTGCCTTCACCGGGTTTAAATTCTAGTGCTGAGAGATAGTAAAATAAATAAGTTAAAAATCGGGTATAAGATGGTAATAAGTGCAGTGGAGCAAAAGCAAGGAAGAGAGAATGGAATAGGGAATGTGTGGGCAGCAGAGGGGGAGGGTGCATTGAAAGTTTAAGGGGCTAGGTCAGAGTAGACCTCACTGAGAAGGTTAACATTTGAGCAGGAATTTTAAAGAAGTGAGGGACTGGGTCCTGTTTGCTGTAAGAGGTGATTTCAGACAGAGGGAACAAGACATGCAGAAATGAGATGAGAACCTATTAGGGTTATTGAAAGCGAGGAGTGACAGGAAATGGTTTATATTTTGGAGAGGTTACCAGATTGTTGGTGGGTGAGAGTGACAGCAGGAAAACTAGGTGAAACTATTGCAGGAAATGGAAATAAAATGTTAGATGATGGTACCAGTGGAGATAGTTGGAAATGGTTGGCTTCATAAACTATGTGAAGGTAGTAGTGACATGACTGGCTGATGAGTTTGATGAGCTGTATGAGAGAAAAGGAGGAGCCAAAGAGCAGTTGGAAGGACGAAGATGCCATCTACTGCAGTGGGGAAGACAGGATAAATTCAGGGTGAAGATTTGGAGTTCACTTTCAAACATCCTGTTAGATATCCAGGTATAAGTGTTAGCAGTTATTATTTATTATTATCCAGTAAATGTTATTTAGTATAATTATTCATTAAATACTTATTGGCTCTGTGAATTTGCTATGTTATATTCTAGTACTAAAATGGAGGTCAAAATAGACACTGTGCTTGCCCTTATAGAATTTATAGTTTAATGAAGAAGATAAGAGTTAATCAAATAACCGCATTGTTGATAGCTTATTTCCCTTAACCTCTTAAATAGGATATGTAGAAAAAAATAAGGATGATAACAAAATTACAAATATTCCTTGATACCTACATTTATTAGGTTCTTTTCATGTTAAGACAGTGAAGGATACATGTACATATCTTATTAGTTTCTCATTTTACAGTATTCTTAAAATTGGTTAGCTTAATTAACATGAGGGAATGAAGCTTCAAGAATTCAGCTTTATTGAGATGAAATGAGAGTTGTATTTTGAACTTGGCATTTCAAAATGGTATGGTATGTTTCATGAAATATTTAGGCTGTTGAGAAGTTTCTCCTGTTTCTTTCATTAGAAATGTTATTCTTTTACTTTTTATTAGTTACCTAAGGATCATTGTGTTTTGTAACTAAAGTCTTTTAATAATAACATTATAGTATGATCTGTTGTTCACCTTTCTTTCATAAAATTAAAATACTGATATTTTATATTTTGAAAATCAACAGGTTCGTCATAAAGCATCACAGAAGGTTTATGCTATGAAACTTCTTAGTAAGTTTGAAATGATAAAAAGATCAGATTCTGCTTTTTTCTGGGAAGAAAGAGATATTATGGCCTTTGCCAACAGTCCCTGGGTGGTTCAGGTAAGCATACTAACTTTTATAAGTATATTTCCCTCTTTTATAAGTGCATATCATTCATAATTATTGATTTTATGTGCTAAATATCCTATATCTCCTTTACATAGGGACAACACACTTATTTTAAATAAGATCTGATTTATACACTTGTTTAATGTCCCTAAATAGTATTCATATGGACATGACATGTAAAACTTACATTTATTTATGGAAGCAAGTATTACTTGCAACTTTTTAAATCCATTTATAAAGAATGGGGTTGGGTTGGTTAAAAGTATGCCATTATCTCCTGTCTACTCTTTCTTGTGATTTATGTAATGAAAACAAGAATCCACCTGTCTCAAAATAAAAAAAAACTTCATGCAAGCTCTTGGACTGTGGCAGTCTATCCAACCCACAGGTCACCCAGACTACAGTTTGGGTGAATTTCAAAATACCACATGGAGCTGTTTGAATCTTTCTACTTTAATATTATCCATAAACCATTGACAGCTTAAAAAAAAACTTCATGCAATAAAGATTTTGAAAATTCTTCTGCAGTCCTTTATGTGTTACCTATAATGTAAGACAGTCTTAGGTTCCTAATTCAGCCCTGTATTTGACTCTTAGTAAGGAATTGAGGATTCTGTTGTGCCTTCTTTCAGTGATATCCCTTACTAGCTTTGTTTCTCTAAAGATTGTGTTATACTAATAACTAATTTTACAACCATTTTCAACAAGTGTCAGGAGTAAGATTAGGAGTATCAATGCATGTACAGAATACTTAAATAAGGGGTGTCAAACTCATGTTCACCGGGGGCCACATCAGCCTCACATCAGCCATGGTTGCCTTCAAAGGGCCGGATGTAATTTTAGGACTGTATAAATGTAGCTATTCCTTAACTAGGGGCAAGGAGCTCTGGCTCTGCCACCAGGTAGAAACAAAGGGCTGGGCCGGATAAAACAAGGTGGAGCCTTATGTTTGCTACCTGTGACTTAAATGATCTGGGAGTTTGATACTTTGCTTATGGAAGACAATTTTGAGGTTAAAAAAAATTGCCACATTGATGAAAAAAACTTCATGCAATAATTTGTCCACTTTCAGGCATTCTAAGTGGGTAAGTTTGTCATCAAACCTGATACAATTATGAATAAATCTAAATCTCTGTAAAGATATTTTAAGTCTAAAAAGTTCAGTCCCACTACCATCTGTAGCTCATAAATACTGCAAATTTAGCTGACTACTGCACTGTAAACCAGCTGTATATTAGAGGCCTAGAAATGCTTTCAATTTGGTTTTGTCTATTCATTTAGCATCTCTTTTCTCATGAAAACTGGCTTGAGATAGAATCGATGTATTTACTTGTATATAATAAAATGAGATCTAAAATACCATTTGTGATAAATCAGTTTGAAGTTTCAAGTTCTGTCTTGATATTTTTGTGTTCGGCCGAACTAGCAGAAGTTGACACAAAATACTCTGTGGCTGCTTTCTAATCTGTTTTCTTACTGGATTTCCCCTCCATTTTGATTCTTTATCCTTTCCAAAAAAATACTGTTCATTCATGTCTAATTCATCTTCACTTTCTTCACTAGAAATATCTTGCTCAGTATCCGAATCTTCTGAACAAACTTCCACATAATCTTCCTCTTATAAATCGCTTTCATTTTCACATTTGACTCTATCATTCTCATCATTGGACTTGAGTAGTATTCGCTGAAGTTCTTCAACATCTCCTGGATTATCGAATTGATATATTTTTCCAGACATTTTCAGTGCTAAATGAAAAAAACCACAACACTGACTTCGAAGCTCACGAAGAAAAGTAACTGTATCAACACTGACTTCGGAGTTCATTTTCCTCTCAGATACAATTTACTATCAAGTATCACACACCCTTATGAAACATGTTATAATCAAAATGATGACTTAAACATTATGGCTTAACATTAGTCACATACAGATGTGCAGCTAGTCGTGAGCTTGAACGTATGCACCTGATATATATAATGATATTTAAGAAGAGTTTTTATCTCTGAGATCAGCTGTGACCTCCACAGGATTAACTGACCAAATTAACCATGGTAGATACCTTAATTCATCCTTTTAATAAAGCCTGTTGATCTGGTCTTCCCTATTGCCAACATCTCCACAATCTACAAAATGGATGTTTTTTTCCTTCATTCCACCTTGTGGAGAAGACAGTTTAAAGGGCCACAAGAAGTTGTTTGCTTCTTTGAGGCATTTTCCAGCAGTATAGATCTCATGAATCAGGCCCTCCATGCAGATGAAGCATATTTACCAAGAGATTGAGCAGTCAGTGTGTTATCTGTCAGGCCATTAGTTTTTTTGTTGTTGTTTTTGATTTTGTCATAACCATGCTTGTAGATCATTTCATTTATTGACTTCAGGTTTGGTTACCCCCATGCAATATATGGTTCTGTATTTCTCAGCATGTTAACTGAAGCCTTGTTGAGCTTGACAGAGGTGCCATTGAGGATCTGGCTGGCAAAGGCAAAGAAACTGCAGTGCCTTTCGGACCTTTGGGCTTACATTATTGATACCTCTGATCCTGATGATAAATATCAGTTTGGGTTCCACAGGTACATGGAAATTGCCAGCTTTTCTTGCCATCCTGGCCGTTCGACTCAATTCTGTACATGCCTATATTCCAAGTGATAGTACTTAGCTTTTTCATAGATAAGCTTCCTCCTTGCCTTTTAAAGCATCTTTTGTGCAAACTTCTTTCTCAGGTGCTTGATCTTCAGCTCTGCGAAATTCCTTTGCTTTTTTTAAGGGTTTCTGGCATAGCAGGGACCTTTTTCTTTTCTGCATCCTCCATGGTTCCGGCTGGAAAGAGCTGAGCATTATTTCCCGAGTATTTTTTCTTTCTCAACTCTTCAGCCTCTTTCTCTGACCCAAGTTACACATATATAATCTGCTTGATGTTGTTCTATGGGTAACTGATTTTTTTTTATTATTATTTCACAGCCTTTTTGTTGTTGTTCTGGTGTGTCTTATTTTATATAGTTTATGTGCTATGTCTTTAAATTCACTTATCTTTTTTCTCCAGTGTCCAATCTAACTTTAATCCCATCCCACTTGGCTTCTTTCATTCAGCAAAATTGTTTTGAGGCTTATCCATGATAAGTATATTCCTTTTTAAAAAAGATTTATTTATTTAGTTTTTATTTTTAGAAAGGGGAAGGGAGAGAGAGGGAGAGAAGCATCAATGTGTGGTTTCCTTTCACACGCCCCCTGCTGGGGCCTGCCTGGCAACCCAGGCCTGAGCCCTGACTGGGACCCTTCGGTTCGCAGTCTGGCGCTCCAATCCACTGAGCCACATCACCAGGGCCATGATGTAATATTTCAATAGTTCATTCCTTTTTATTGCCAAATAGTATTCCCTTACATGAATACATGCCAATTTGTTTGTTCATTCATTTGTTCATGGACATTTGGGTTGTTTCCAGTTCCTGTCTCTTGTGAATAAAGCTGCATTATTAAGTTATTGGCAGATCAACTGGTATCATTCCATGATTTTTAGGAAATAATTTACAGTTATGTACCCATCACTGAAATCTGATTTTAGAACATTTTTAGCATCCCTGAATAATAACTTGTACACATTTATAGTCATTTTCCATTTTCCTCCAGTCCCAGGCAACCACTAATGTGCTTACTGTCTCTATAGATTTGCCTTTTGTGGACTTTTGGATAAATGGAATCATACAATAGTTGTGTTTTGGGTCAGGTCTCTTTCCCTTAGTGTACTGTTTTGAAGTTCATGCATATTATGCCATACATTGTATGAAATGTATGGCATTCATTTCTTTTTTAGTGCTCAATGATATTTCATTGTATGGCATAGGATAACAGAGAATATATTTTCTTTGTCCCCAGCTCATAGCAGAGAGCTTTTAAAAGTGCTTGAATTTCCACAGTGATAGGAATCTTTGTTGTGCTAACAAGACAACTCCCTGTAGCTTTCTGCTAGCTTTGAGACAGGACCTGACTGGTCACCAGAAAGACCAAGCTGCCCAAACTCCAGGGAGGAGAAGAGAGCTGAAGATTCAGTTATATCACATAGCCCGTGATTTATTTAATGATGCCTATGTAATGAGACCTTAATTAAAATTCCGGACATTGACACTCAGTGGAACTTCCCAACTGGTTAATACATTGATGTGCAGAGTGTGGTGCACCCCGATTCCACAAGAAGGCACAGAAACTCTGTGTTCTCTCTCAAACTTTACCTTGTGTGCATCCTTTATAATAGAACTGTGAATGTAAGTATAGTTCTCGGAGTCACCCTGGTAGTCTGGGGACTCCGAAAGTGTGGCTGATGTCTGAAGTGAAGTGAGGGCAGTCTTGTGGAGGACTGAGCTCTTACCTTGTGAGATCTGATACTAACTCCAGGTGTTTTTAGCATCAGAGTTGCACTGCAGCATGTCTGTTTGGGTGGAAACAGTATATGCATAATACTCAATTTTCTTTGCCCATTTAGCGGTTGATGGACATTTAAATTTGATTCTACTTTAGGGTTATTATAAATAGTAAACATTTGCATACAAGCCTTTTATTTCATTTCTCTAAACAAAGCATGAAAATTATAGCACATGAGGCACACCAAGAAAATAAAAAAGATTGGGGAGGGGGGGAATACCAAAGAGAGGATCCGTTACCTATGGGACGACATCAGGCAGATTACATGTGTAATTCCAGTCTGAGCAAGGGGTTGGAGTGTTATGGGACAGGAGCAGAAACAGAAAAAATCGTTGAAGAACTAAAGGCCAAAATTTTCCCAAATTTGATGAAATCTATAAACCCATAAATCTAAGAAGCCTAATCAATATCAATCAAGTTCAACAGAACGAATTAAAACACTGGTACTTGGTGGCAAGAGTAAAAATAAAACAACTAAATGGAATAGAAAACCCCAATATAAACCCATGCATATGGGTTTTGTTGTTTCTTCAATTCTTTGTATGTCATGATGTTTGTTTTACTCAAATGTTGATTTCTTGGTTTTACTGTCTTTTACTCTTTAGGGAAACCTATTCTGTTTGTGATTGCTTTTTTCTAGGAGGGGTGGGGCATGTTTGGGGGTGGAATATGGATAGCTTTCCTTCTGAATTTGTGATTACTGTGTCTTTCCTGGGGGCATCCTAGCTTGGGGTCTTATTTCTCTGGTGTCAATGCCACTATGTTAGTGGCGATGCAGGTAACACTGCCGCTTGCTGCTGCTGTAAATGTAAGCAAGAAGATGGGGAAGGGGAGAGAGGAGAAGGCCCTGTTCCCGATGTGGCTACCAGTTGCTCTTCCAGGGGCATGGTGCTCACCCCCTCTTCTCACAGCCGTTGAGTCTGTGGGCCGCTCCTGCCGCCTCAGCTCTCTTTCACTTTCTGCTCCATAGCTCTCTCCTTCTCTTCTTGCACATGACACTGCAAGAGTTACATGCAGTGTTTGGGGATTTTGTTATGAATTTTTCTGTCATTCTTTCACCTTTTATGTTCTGCATTCTTTTTCTCTTAAAATATTTCCGTGTAAAAAGATTCCTGTATTTTCCAGGAGGGAAAGTGATTTATTTATACATATTTTGTTAGTAAGTATGAAGAAGATACCCATATCAAAGTTTTGTCTGAAACTAATTTCCTTTAAAGATCTCCAAATCAATCTAAAATCAAAGATTTCCTAAAGTTCAACTTAGTTTTGTATATAAAATAATTTGTGTTTTTTACAATAATAGTAATAACAGATTTTGGTGGTTGTTCTGTTTATGGTTTGGGTTTTCTTTCTCTAAAAAAAATTTTTTCCCCATTTTGTTTTTCAGCTCTTTTGTGCCTTTCAAGATGATAAGTATCTGTACATGGTAATGGAGTACATGCCTGGCGGAGACCTTGTAAACCTTATGAGTAACTATGACGTACCTGAGAAATGGGCCAAATTTTATACAGCGGAAGTGGTTCTTGCTCTGGATGCCATCCATTCCATGGGTTTAATTCACAGAGATGTAAAGCCTGACAACATGCTTTTGGATAAACATGGACATCTAAAATTAGCAGATTTTGGCACATGTATGAAGATGGATGAAGTAAGTACTAAGCAAGGGAAAAGAATGCTGAGGTTTTATTGAGAAACAAAAGTAAAAAACACTTCAAATCTGGACTTTAGAGTTTTAAACAAAGATAAATTTAGTTTTGCTAACAATGACTCAAACAAGGAAAGGAAATATCCAAATTTTTATGCATTTCATAATGTACTTGTTCTCTGTCCAGCCAAAGCCATGTCAGCAGTGAAGTTCTGTTGGTAGCAGTTTATGTCACTTATATGTAACAATAAACACATTAGTTAATTTGTGTGTGATTTTACACACATCTTCTTCTCTCTATCTGTGCTACTTCCCCAGACAGGCATGGTGCATTGTGACACGGCAGTTGGAACACCTGATTACATATCACCTGAGGTTCTGAAATCACAAGGGGGTGATGGTTACTATGGGCGAGAATGTGATTGGTGGTCTGTGGGTGTTTTCCTTTTTGAGATGCTGGTGGGTAAGTAAACATTTAATGTTCTTTTTTCAAAATCCATCTCATGATACTTTAGCTCTAGTTCAGGAATTTGGGAATATAAGGAAAGTAATTGCATGTGTCCTAGGGAAGAAGGAGAATTTCTGAAAACTTTGAATTAGTAGTGTGTGATGTGACAGATTGCTAATTGGAGAATTAAAACCAAATCTCATACTGGGAAATTGATTGAGTAGAATATGAGAGGAATTGAAAGTATCCTGCTAGGAAATACTCCTCCAGCAGACGTTTTTGTTAAGAAAATACAACAAGAAGCAAGTTTCCAGCTACAATGGATCTCCATTCTAAGATTTTTTTGATTAATCATATTTGTTGTAAATATCTTAAATATAAAGCTGTTCATATTTGTTCCAATAATAATAGAGAACTGAAAGTACCTTTTAGTTTATGTAATTATGTTAGTGATTTTTGTTAACTGTATTTCTTGTATTTATTACTTGTTTATATATTTGGCTTGAAATTCCAGTAAAGTAAATCATATAGTTATGGACTATTCGAGTATCAAGATAAATATATTTTATAATATTTCAGTCTCAGAAAATCAAATTTAATAATTTATTGTACTTTAACCAAATCAAAATTTAAAAGGCTTAAGTGTTTTAAAACTTTTCTTTACATCATAGATTCATTCTTAAGATTTCCCACTCCTAAGTAGTAGGGATACACAGATACCTCTGGCTAAGGGAGTTAGTGACTGAATCATTTGGCTGGGGAAGAGGGGAGATGTAGCCAGGTCTGCTTTCTGAGGCAAGTGTGATAAGGCTAATAATAATATATGAAATGACCTTAGAGCTGTGAATATATTTTCAGAAAATGAGGAATTTGTTTTGTGAATGATTACCCTGAAAGAAATTGGTAGTAGAAAATCTGTACAATTATTGAGTATTGTTATTGCTTTTAAAACTTTCAGAATATTTTGGTAAATCCCAAATTTAAGTAACAATTAGGCAGGGAACTTTTCTGTGACACAACTTGCTTTCTCTTGTTGACCATCCTGGGTATGTAGCATTAATCTTGCTATGCTTGGTATTATGTCATAGCATAACCAGCTTTGTTTTAGACCTTGTCTTTGTAGTGGGCCTCTTGATTTTCACCATATGTTTCCAGGTAGTGGTCCATTCTCCCTACCTCTGGCCCGATCTGATGATGCATTATGTGTATCTTGTAGTCTTTTGAAATAGAATATATTCTATTATTTGCCTAGACTCTCTTAAGGATTTAGAAAATAATACACTTTGTAGGAAGTCACATGGCTCATTTGAAGATACCATTTAAAATTCTGCCACTGTTTGCACCTCTGAGAGCTAAATTTAATGATTTTCAATGGCACTGATTTGTGGTATTCTGAGCTTACTCTCGGCTTGCTCAGGTTGGTTGGCACTGGAGTTCGTTTAAAGGGTTCTGTTGCAATTAAAAATGACACTAGACGAATCCTGAATTCAAAGCTCCCTCCACTCCCCTTTGAAAACAAGTTAAAAACTACCTACCTGAGTATCCCTTTTGAAGTTTTGGATTGGCTGATTTGGGAAAGTCTGTTTTGTACTAAGGTGACCTGTAGTTAAGGCATACCAGCAGGGCCTTTAACCCTTGTGGCTTTAGATGCGTACTGACAAAAAGGATGCCTTCAACTTTTTCTGTCTTTACACTTGTCTCAGTGCCTCTTTGTCACAGTCATTAGTCCTCACAAACACTACATTGGGATACCATTTCTGTCATTTTGAACTTTAAATGATGTGTCATCTTAGGCAAATCACATGTCATCTATCTGGGCTTGGCTTCCCCATATATAAAATAATAGGGCTGGTCTAACTCCTATTAGAGCTGCACCATCCAATCTATCAGGATGAAAATGGCTTCCATCTGTGCGTTCTCTGTGGTAGCACTGGCCACAGTGAATACTTCAGATGTGGCTAGTGGACTAGGGAACTGAATTTTTCATTTTGTTTAATGCTAATTAATTTAACTTTAAATTGCCACATGTGACTAGTGGCTACTGTTTTGTACAACAGCTAGAGACTCTAAAGAGTCTGATTCATGATTCAAATCAAGCTTCAGAGGAGCCTGATCTGACTTCACTTAGTAATCTTTTTCTTTAATTACTCAGTGAATTGTTTCCCATTATTTAAAAAAAACCCATAAAATTATAGAGTTAACATTGATTTTATTTTGCTCATAAGGGTTGATGATTCATCAGTATGGTTAAAATTTAAATATATCCTTGGTTTATATCTGTTTGTTTTTTAATGAGACTTCTGGCTTATAACCATTTTTCATCCATATGACAAATTTAAACAACATACTTAAGTATTAGGTGAAAAGTGTTGCAATTTTACATTTACACTGAATGTCTTCTTTCTTGGAATTTCAGGGGATACTCCATTTTATGCAGATTCACTTGTAGGAACATATAGCAAAATTATGGATCATAAGAACTCCCTATGTTTCCCCGAAGATGCAGAAATTTCTAAACATGCAAAGAATCTCATCTGTGCATTCCTCACAGATAGGTAATATGCATTGATGGTCTTTGTGGAGATGACACCTTTAACTTTCAAACTTGTAGAGATGAAAGCATACCTAACTCTTAGTTACGTATGAAATCAATCTCTCTTCTTATCTAAATTGTATTTAATTCTGGGTTAGCCTTTTTTTACTGCTAAGCCTGGGATTGGGTTACCTTATCATTTTGGGTTTGCAGCCCAATTGTAATTTAACTCTTAACCCTCGTGTCTAAAAAGAA
The DNA here is from genome assembly GCA_004027735.1 of Carollia perspicillata. Classification (NCBI taxonomy): domain Eukaryota; kingdom Metazoa; phylum Chordata; class Mammalia; order Chiroptera; family Phyllostomidae; genus Carollia; species Carollia perspicillata. The sequence goes on from PVKM010000419.1 coordinate 65,023, forward strand.
AAACAATAGAACTTTGTAAAATAATGCATTTGAGGGAAATAAAACTTTTGTATTACTGACATTTTCTCCTCTAAGGGGGCTTAAGCCATGCTGCTCTTGTTCCACAATTTTTGAGAGAAGAGCCTTTTGTGCAGATAAATACTCAACAGATTATAATCTCAAAAACTGTTTGTGTTTAACTTGCGAGTGCCTACTTTCCAACCTGTTTTTATTTGCATTTGAATATGAGCAGGTCTGCCCTGGAAATTCTATATTTCTTAAAACAAACTAGATGAACAACATTGTGAAAACCAGCCTCAGAAAGGGAAGCTAGACAGCTATTCAGAGTTTCTTCCCTGGCTCTCTGCAGTTCTTTTCTGGCTTCCCATTTACGTTTGTGACAGGAGTGGTCGCATCAAAGGACCAGCACATATAAGAGGCTGCTTGCTCTCCAACCCAGACTTTTACTGACTAGCTTTATGATTTTAGGGAAATTATTTTTTACTTTTTTTGGAAATAATTTTATTCATCTATAAAATGGTGGGATCAGACTAGATTAAAAAGTAAGGCCATTTATAACTTTAAAATGCTATGGTTCCTTTGCACACCTTATGTTTGTTAGCTAGTTGCCATTACAAGAAGTACTGTAGTGCGTAGTGATCTTTGCACATTTTTTGTAGGATAAAATCTTACAAGTGGAATTCTGGGAATTGAACTGACTTTGAGAAGTCACATCAGAAAATATTTTTAGTAACAATAATTGTTTCCCTCATTCTCATCAAACTGAATATTATAATTTTTTTTCCATCTGAAGCAACAAAAGTTATTTATATTGTTCCTCAGAGAAATTAATCATTTTTATGTTTATCAATCATTTATAGAATAAAACTTTAATATTTGTTAATATATATCATTAATGTACAACCTGTGCTGATAAACTCAGAACAAATCCTATATACTGTTTTGCTTTGATAGGATGACCATAATTTGTCAAAGATAAAATAGGATATAGCATATGTCATTGAAAGAGTACCATTCATGAAAGATTTGCTGTAGCAATTTATTGGGAGGGAGATTTTAAAAAGTTTTATGCCATTTAAAAAGAATTTTATACCATTAGCGTGGCTAGGAGCACTTCCCTCTAAAGTTTATAGGTTTGTCTCCTTATATTAAACATTGCTCCAGGGCATGTAAAAAAGCAAATGCTTTTTATTTTCATACAGTTTTTAAAAATTTTTTTCATTCAGTTTTAATTGAAGACTCAAGGGGTCAAAGAATGAAATTATTTACATTTTTCTTGTATTCAGAATAATAATTTTAATATAAATAGAGATATAATTTCTCAGAGTAAATATGGATAGCTTCAAATATAGTATGTGATTTCTTCTTAAGAAGGGGAGAGATTATTAAAAATAACAATTTTATTAGAGAGGTTTTGATAATTCTTCTGGGCCAGAAGTTAGATCATTGTTCATTTTACATCCTAAAGTTTGTCATGCGGTTTTGGCATGCACAGGTGAATTACTTTATTTGAAAGTCTCGTGTACTTTTGTTTGACACAGACTACAGATTGAAATGTTTCACTTTCCATGTCATTTATTGGGTTGATAAAAATGTTTATGTGATATTTTCTGTAAAAAGGCACATTTTTCACTTTCATCAATAACTTGATTGATTTAGATGTTTTAAGTATGTTGACTATCTCCCATGTGGTAAAATGTTAATTGTTCTCAATTAGTGTCTTGATTTGATTGCCACCAACTTCAGCTGGTCTACCCAACCTTGGATCTCTGTCCAGTGAGAAATCTCCAGTGTAAAACTTTGCAGACCACTTTTGACATGCTTGATCAGTCACAGCACGTTTTCTATACACTGCAAAAATTTTGTGTGTGTGTGTGTTTCAGTTTCATTTTTACCTTTCAAAATAATAAAGGATAATATGCCAAAAATGTTGCATATTTTCTTCTATCTTCAGTATTAAAATAGCTACACAAAAATTCCCCAATTTTGATAAGTTTTTTAAAATGCATGCTGATACGACAGCTGTCACAATACAGTCTAACAAAATTGTCTGAGTGAAGGTAATGACAACTAAAGGCTACTAGAACCAGCTTACGGGAAAAACCAAACGAACTTTTTGGCCAGCCCAATACATAGATTACAATCTTTTTAACCATCTATAAAGATTATATACTATAAACTTGAGATAGCTTTTTTTAAAGAAATATTTATGCTGAAGTTTTTTTAAAAAGATGTCTCAAACTCATTTGTGATTCTTATGTTGATCTTTGTCAAGATAAGAGTTAATATTTTTGTCTTTTCCTAACCATACTTTTTACATAATCTTTATCTGCATTGCTTAGGGAGGTACGACTTGGGAGAAATGGAGTAGAAGAAATAAAACAACATCCTTTCTTTAAGAATGACCAATGGAATTGGGATAACATAAGAGAGAGTAAGTCAATAAATTTAAGTATTTCCATCCTATCACTTTTTAAATTGCTTTGTCTTTTGAATTAACAAGCACGTTTCATATATTTAATGCTAACTAATTTTTAAATTGAGAGGTTTCCTTTCAAATTTGTTCAGTGGCAATATTTATAACTAAATATTATCTCAATATTTTAGCAAAGTAAGCATACAATAAATGTGTATGTAACAGTATTTCCCGATACTTTTATAGTAAATCTTATAGGTTTCTTAATTTGTGAAGTTAAATTTTATGTATCTCAATAATTTGCAGAATGGGGAAATGTAAACTTTTAATTTGAAGGTGTTTGAATTAATAAATCAGTAATTAATTACTATATGGAGACCATAGTCTGGTAATTACTAGGTTAAACATGATAATTCACTTTAACTTTATGTATATTTGACAGTAATTTATTCTAAGAGCAAGAAATGTTTCTACTTAAAGAATGTAGAAAACTGAAGACCAAAGAATGTATTGCTGCTTGCAGTTTTAATATCTAGAGTAATATATTGCTTTTCTTGTTTAATTGATTTATCTATATTTAAAACTGATCTAATAAAGTAATAAAATACTTATAAAATTGTAATTCTTTGAAAAGTGTTACTAAGTATGGAAAATGTGTTACTAAAGAGCTCTATGGTAAATCATAGAAATACATTGTTATTAATTAGTTATGTATCATTGATGTACAGTGTGTTAATAGTAATATAACATATTGTTAATAGTATAAAACAAAGCAGGGTGGTTTATTTACTTATTTTTGGTCATGAGTGAAGTGACTCATTTCTTCTGATAGCGGCAGCCCCGGTGGTACCTGAACTCAGCAGTGACATAGACAGCAGCAATTTCGATGACATTGAAGATGACAAAGGAGATGTAGAAACCTTCCCCATTCCTAAAGCCTTCGTGGGAAATCAGCTGCCTTTCATAGGATTTACCTACTACAGAGAAAATTTGTATGTAATTTGTTAAATTTCTGTTGTCTTCAGAGTCTAGCTATAAAGAGTCTTACTTTGAGACTGGGTTATGTAAGAAAAAGTATTAATTTGTTTTAAATTTGGGTTTTTTTCAGGACTGTCAAGAGAGTTAGTTTAATTTCTAAAATGCTATATGATATTCATTTACAAATGAATGCAAGGCAATGCTCTGTATTCGTTTGGGCTGTAGATAAGACCAAATACCTGCTTTTGAAGGAACTTGTCAACTAACGAGGGGTATGAGAAGGTGATATACTCATCGTGAAGGGTAGAATGTGGTATTTGCCTTAAGAAAGGTACCCCAAAACTGAGATGGTTTGGGCGAAACATAAAAGTCACATCTCTTTGGGTTGAGGATAGGAAAAAGTTAGGTAAAACCTCAGGGGAAAGGTGGCATTTTAGCCAAATGTAAAGAAAGGATAGGGCTTTTTGAGTGGCTGAGATGTGAGTGGTGAGGAGTGGTAGCAAAAGTTTGGAGTGGAAGCAAGCACACATTGAGAGCAGCACAGTGTGACCCAGTGGGGCCCGAGCATCGGGTAGGAATTACTGGACTACCACTGTTTGGAGGACTTGATAAGACTCTGGTTTCCTTGCCTGAGTCCTTCCATCTGGCACAGAGCCTGACATAGGTCATTCAATAAACAGTGGTCAACCGAAGTGAGTTTTTGGGGGTAAGATTAGAAAATGTATTGAAGTTGGAGTTTAGGGGAAGAATTTTGCAACAGGTGATTGTTGTGTGCTGTGCTAAGAAACTTTTGACTTTACAGGTAGCGAGGAGCCACTGAAAACTGTTACATAGTTGAGTGAAGCATTCAAGACGTGGAGGAACTTTTTCATACTTCTATGAGTAATGATGGGGCTGATCAGACATTATAATTTGCCCCAGACTGAGGGGTTTCCTAGGATGTGGTGCAGGACTTTCATACTAAAACTGGGAAAAATCCCAAGCCAACCAGGAAGAACTGGTCATCCTGCTACCAGTAGTGTTCTAAAGAGTGTATGCAGATTTTACGAAGGTGTCAGTGTCTAGAGAGAAACACAAGCATGTTTATTGGCACTGAGAAAGAGAGAAGTTGACAGTTAAATAGAAGTGCTCGTTTGTGTATTAAGCCTTGGAGATCAAAAGATGTTATCTTTGAAAAGGAGGAGAGATGTCTCTTCCTAGAAAATGTTTAGAAAAGAAGAATAAAATAGCTACAGGAACTTGAGATGAAGAGGGGAAGGTTAATGACTCCAATCTCAACAATGTTAAATAACAGAACATCCAATAAGAGTGAGAGGCAAGAAAAATTTAGCATTTCATTTTATTGAAAATGGTCTAAATATCTAGAAGGGAAAATATTGGTTCATTTAAAATAAATTGAAGTGAAAAAAAGAAATCTTTGTGATTGGAATTTGATTCTGAGAATAAGTTGGTATTAGAAAATGATTAAAATGACATGCAAATATTTTCCTGCCTTCCTTTCTAGGTTATTAAGTGACTCTCCATCTTGTAGAGAAAATGATTCAATACAATCAAGGAAAAATGAAGTATGTATAAACTTTTACTCTTTTATTTAAGTTACATGTTCAAATATTTTAGTAATGCCCATATATTTTAAAAAGTTTATTTGATGCTACTTTTTGAATCATTAGATGGCATTCCTTGTTGCAATATAATTCAGCATAACATTGAAATAATTAGTTTCTTTGGTAGGTATAATTGTGTAAGATACAATGGCTAGTTAAAATGATGAATTATATATATATATGGTTTTAGGCTAAGTTTTAGTAGCCAAAGTGATAGAGTAGGCTTATGAACAGTTATAATTGCACTTAGAAAATTTTATAGTCTTAGTTCTATAAAAGTACAGATAATAAGTTGTGAGAGTACAGAAGTGGTGGAGAGATTCAAATTTTGAGTATTTAGCAATGAATTCATGTAAAGGATAATTTTTATCAAACTGTTATAGTATTTTTTGATTCTGACCATTTTTTTCTTCAAAACTTACAAAAAATGAAAAATTTAGTTGGATAATTTTGGCATGATTTGTGTTTTAGGACGATTACAAAGAAAAACAAGCATTTTAATGTTTTCTGTGTTTTTTGTTTCTTTGTTTTAAATAGGAAAGTCAAGAGGTATGTTGATGTCATATATCTTGAAAAACAGAAAAGCTCACCACTCTGGCAGTGTTCTGGTACAGCCTCACTTCACTTAGCATTTGGAGCGCTACATCGCTCTCTCGAGAGAAGCTCCCACCCTTTTTTCTACCAAGTGTCCCTTTTATCATTGCTCCTGTAGATCTGTTATTTAAAATAGATATTGTGTAGTTTTTGGTTTTATTTGCCAAAGACTTAAAGTTGGCAGCAAGCACTTCTGGTTAGCATATGATAACAGGTGTGATAAAATTATATTAATGCAATAGCTGTTAAATTCGACTAGTTCATTGGCCTGTATATTCTTATGAGGGAAAAATACAGTTTTCTTTAATGTATATGAAATATTTAAGAAACTAGAAAATCTAATCACTACAAAGAATATTGGCTTTGGAATCTAAAAGACTTGGGTTGTATTTTTGTACTGTCATTTATGAGCTGTGCTATTTTGGCCCAGTTTTTGACCTTTTTTGGATTTGAGTTTCTTTCCTGAGTAGATACAACACTACCATCCTCTTAGGAGTTTTGTTAGGATTAATGAGACCACATTTGTTAAGTGTCTGCTGCTGTATGTAAGGCACAAGAGGAACTCAGAAAGTTAAATCTTTTATAAAGCTAATAATGCTCCAAAATGGATTATTTAATACTTTCTGTAATTTTAGTTTGTTTAAAAATGGACAGATCCAACCTTTAAAGGTTTAAAGAGTAACAAGGAGATGACTTGTAATTAACTAGCTATCATTTATTCAAAAGAGTTATTGATTACAATTCTTCACAGTACTGTGCCTGGCACTGTGTAGAAAGATATAAAGAAGAACTTACAGTCTTATTTTTAACAACACTAATATATATTTGAGCATGTTCAACAAAATGTTCTGAATATTTGTTTTAGATGTAGACCTTTTATCTAATAAGCACAAATGCTAACAATATTTTAAAATAAATTCTCTGCAGAAGAGCACTAGAGGATATCCTTTATTCATAATGAATGAGGAATTTGGTGTCATGAAAAAATTTTGCTGGGATCAGAGCTTCATTTGTATGTTTACTTAGTGCGTTCACACGTACATATGGACTGTCATAGACAGAAAGCAAGAGACAGAGGATTTTTTCCTCTGTCAGGATTTTTTCCTCTGTCAATACACATCACATTAGAAGGTACAAATACTGTACAGTAGAGGAGATTATATTAAGTCGAAAGAAAAGAGAAGCTTATCATTGTTTTCTTTCAGCCTCGCACTTAAAAGTGTGACCAAACTTTATTGTTTCTCGTTTTCTGACAGATTCAGAAAAAACTATACACATTAGAAGAACACCTTAGCACTGAGATACAAGCCAAAGAAGAACTAGAGCAGAAGTGCAAGTATGTTTTGGAGAGAATTAAATAGTATATTATAAAATTTAAGTTTAAACATATTACCAAAAATGTAATTATGATTATTTTCAAATTTATAGTAAATGCTTTTTTTGTCAATTAGGAGTTATTTTGTTTACTGTTTCTTTTGAAATTCTTTAGATCTGTTAACACTCGCCTAGAGAAAGTAGTAAAGGAACTAGAAGAAGAGGTAAAGTTGCTCTACACTTTCATTCATGTTTTTGTTCATAAAAAGTTTTGATGCCTGACTTATCTACAGAGTTCTCTTAGTACCATGTTAATACATATCTTGATCTGTAACAAAACCTATGTTGTAGCATGGGCGGACAGGACTAAAATTAAAGAATAGTCATGATAATAGGCTCATTTTTGTTACATATTTGTAAAACGTGAGTTAATTTAAATATATACATATTTCAAGTAAAAAATTGTGTTTGTATTAGTGACATGGATTAAAAACAAAATAACCATTGTTTCTTTTTTTCAATTTTTCATAACATTTTAGATTCAGGATTTTATTATTTAAAGATGGTGATGAAATAGAAAGTTTGCTTTCGATAGTAAGCAAAAAGCTTATAGTATTGATTATTCAAGAGTAGTGTGCTATTTGAAAAATATGGAAAATATTATAGTTTTAATAATACAGTAGTTACAGCTTTTATTTAGGTTTTTTATCTGTTTGAAATAACTGAAATCGTTTTTGCTTTTATTTGATATGTGTATGTGTTCTTTTTCCGATAATAACTTTAAGCACTATTTCAGATTACCTTAAGGAAAAATGTGGAATCAGCATTAAGACAATTAGAAAGAGAAAAGGCTCTTCTTCAGCACAAAAATGCAGAATATCAGCGGAAAGCTGATCATGAAGCAGACAAGAAACGAAATTTGGAAAATGATGGTTTGTGGTGTAGAATATTAAATACTTATCAATAAAAAAATTGTGTGTGTGTATGTATATATTGTGTTGAAGCCTGCCACTGAAATGCTTTTTATCATAGTTAACAGTTTAAAAGATCAACTTGAAGATTTGAAAAAAAGAAATCAAAACTCTCAAATATCCACTGAGAAAGTGAATCAACTCCAGAGACAAGTAAGTTGATCCCAATTTGTAATAAGGATATTGAAGTTTACTTATGAGTGCCTATTAATAGTTTTAATTGGCATTGTACAAAAGGATTTTACCTCTAATTTTAAAAGGAAATCATTAGGAAGTATATTTAGGTTTTTGTTTATTTTAAATACTTTGTTGTGGGGTAAGAAACTGGTGCATTTTCATTATATACACCTGTATGTGTTTGTTGTTGTTTAACTTTGAACGGACTAACAGCTGGATGAAACCAATGCTTTGCTGCGAACAGAATCTGATACTGCAGCCCGGTTAAGAAAAAGCCAGGCAGAAAGTTCAAAACAGATTCAACAGTTGGAATCTAACAACAGAGATCTACAGGATAAAAATTGCCTGTTGGAGACCGCCAAGTTAAAACTTGAAAAGGAATTTATCAATCTTCAGTCAGTTCTAGAATCCGAAAGGAGGGACCGAACCCATGGATCAGAGATCATTAATGATTTACAAGGTATTAACAGAGAGATTGCACTTGAATTCATCTTAATGATTCATATTTCAGAAATAAATTTAGATGATGGATAATGTGCTAGGGTAGCACATTTCTGAATATATTACTATTCTGTGACGTAAAGTTAGATTATTGGAAATACATTAATATAAAATTGTGTAAGCAAAAGATTTACTTTCAAATAGTTTGAAGTATTTTAAGTATTAAGCCACCTCCCAAGGTAATAGATTGGGTTCCAGTTGAGTTAACTATAAAGTAGTATCTCAGCAATATCAGTTATACTAATATCAACCTTATCAATAATTATAAAACTTCTCATAAATTAAATAACGGCTTGAAAGTATGAGGTAATGTCCAAGTTTCTTACTCTTGATATATATATATTGTATTGTGATATATTATACATATATAATTACTTACTATATAATTATATAGAAATATATACACACACTTTATTATGTATATAGTATACATATACATACACTTTGTTGGTTTATTGTTTTTTAAAATCTTGTCATTTTAGGTAGAATATCTGGCCTGGAAGAAGATTTGAAGAGTGGTAAAATCTTATTTGCAAAAGTAGAGATGGAGAAGAGACAACTACAGGAGAGATTCACTGATTTGGAAAAGGTAGAACATGTTATGCTTTATTTTTGTGTTAGAAAATAACTGTAGAGTCTCAGATTGGGGAACTTATTCTAAAATGAGGGAAATCATTTATTTCTGTGTACTCATGGACTCTTTCATATTTAGACTTGGTTGTGTAGACTAGAGATAAATATATATATGTATTTGTAAGGCTGGCCGTAGCACTACACAAGCAGCCCTTAGTATGTTAGATGCTTATGGAGGGAGGGTCTCTCCTGCAGTGAGTATAATGAGGATGCTTCTCTCTAGGGGTTCAAGGAAAGCTCAGATTTTTACTAATTACATATCTTAAAAGTTACATAAAGTTATCATGACTTTGGCATTTAGAAGTTTTTCTTTTAAAATACGGTAAGCTAGGGATAATTTCTAGGCTTTGTGCAGTTAATATTTTTTTCATTTACTTATTCGTTCATTTAAGTATTTAATGTATCACCTGTGGTAGAGGTATCAGGATGCATGCTGTCCAGTCTAATGGGTAATTTCTAAAGTAGCAATAAATCATAGAGGTAATTATAATGCAGTGTGGTAAGTAGAACGGTAGAGGCATGGACAAGGGAGATAAGCAGGTGCACAGGATGACTCCCCAATAGGGCAGGCTGGTTGACAGGGGAGAGGTACACTCTGAGTTGGGGAGGACAGCATGAGCAAAGGCACAGAGGATGGAAAGTTGAAAAAGTCCAGTCTGTTGACTTAATTACAAACTGGTTAATATTTCTGGAATATAGAGCAGGGGCAACAAATTTTAATCTTTTAGAGAAAGGTGGTAAATATTTTAGGCTTTGCAGGCCTTAGAGTCTCCGTTGCAACTACCCAGTTATGCTGCAATACCTAAAGGAATGGGCGTGGCTATGTTCCAATGAAGTTTTACAAAACTAGCAGGCCAATTTAGTCCTCCCCTCTAATAAGAGTGGGAATTCAGTGGCCAGAGTGAGGCTGTAGAGCTAGGCATGAGCTAGATCAGGCAAGATTTTGAATACTCCGTTAATAGTTTCTTTAAGTAATAGACTGGCCACTGAAGATGTTTAAATTGGTCAGTCACTGCGTACCATGTGGAGGATAGATTCGAAGAGAATAAGGTAAGTGATAGAGACTAGTCAGGCCTTTTAAGCATTTAGTTAATGGAGACTTAACCAATGCCATGGTTAAAAAGATGGAAAATAAGGATGAATCTGAGGAATATTTAGAGGACGGTTGTTTGGCAGCAACTAATAATTGGTTAGATGTGGCATGTGAGTAGTAAGTACTCCCAGATGAGTTCAGGTTCTTAGTTCATGACAAGATACATACTAGTGCCATTAATTAATAAAGAATAAGAGGAAAATAACTCTCGTAGGGGAAATAATGATAGATCCATTTTAGTCATAAGTTTGGGGAGCCTGTGAGACAGTCGCATTAGGACATCTACAAAGCAGTAAGTTGTGGTAATAGGAGCTATAGAGATATTTGCTATTCATAGGTATAGAAGTAGCTGGAATCATGAGAATGGAAGAGCCCATCTGGGAAGAATTTGTTTAGAGCAGTAGTTTTTTCAGGGCAGGTATTGGTGAATTACTAGTGTGAAAAGTCGTTTTCAGTATTAAGGATTTTATTTAAAACACATAAGAAATACCTACATTTATGATACGAACTATAGAAAACAAAGAATTAGAAAAACGTCTGAGGATATGCAGAAAATAAACTGACTTCTATTATTAAAGATTCTCAACTTAAAATACATCTCCTGAGGTTGGTATAGCAAAAGGAAACATTTGGTATGTTTTAAAATTTTGAGAATTAATAATATAGGAAAAGGAAAAACATTGTGGCTAAAAACACTACCTCCAAGAACACCAACATTCAAGGGGTATTTGGAGGAAAACTTCACAAGTGCCAGACGAGATGAGAACATGATGGGGAGAACCAAGTGAGTTCAGTGTTACATAGTTTCAAGGGCAACAGTGAGTTCCAGTGAGGTGGGACTAAAAAGTGTCTATTGAATTTGATATTGAGAATATCATGGATCACTTTATTGAGATCAAATGATCTCAATATGACCTCAGAATAGTAGAGTGGAGGTGTGGCAATGGGTATAGTGGGAAGAGAACTGGGACAGTGCATAGATTGCTTGTGCAGTAATCGGAATGATAGAAGAGGGAAAGTATTGGACATTCTTACTTAAGTCTGTAAAAAACCTTCGTAAGCTTTTGAAATTGTCAGCCAGTCTTTTTTGTTACAGCTGTCGTTTTAATCTTTAATAGGAAAAGAGCAACATGGAGATAGATATGACATACCAACTAAAAGTTATACAGCAGAGCTTGGAACAAGAAGAAGCTGAACATAAAGCTACAAAAGCACGGCTGGCAGATAAAAATAAGATTTATGAATCCATTGAAGAAGCTAAATCAGAAGCCATGAAAGGTACACATTTTTATGAGGGTTTTCCAGCAGCATTTTACTAAGACTTGATTCTATGTTCAATTCTTTGATTTTGCAAATACTTGTTTATATTTTATTATCAAATACTGGAGGGGAAACACTATCATGGAAGCTTTACATATATGTATATTCCCCCTCCCCGTAGCAACAGTCATTTCTAAGACAAGAAGGCCTAAACAAAATAATTCAGCAAAATTTTTATATCAGAGAGAAATCAGTATTTTGGTGCTATTGATAGTGACAGGCATACAGAACATGAAGTCCTAATACAGTACTCAGATTTGGGGGATGTGCTTTTTTTAAAATACTTAGTTCTATATTTCATCAGCTTGTGGTTTCTGCTACTTTCTTCAAGATAAATATTTTAAAATAATAGCTGACTTAACTAAAATAGAAGCTCACTGAGTTTTTGGAGCTCTGGCATAATGAAGATACTAGCTAGATATGATCAGAACCATGCGGTACTAATAAATGTAGGGTAAGATAACTGAGTTAGCTTTTCCACAAGCCAGCCTGTGTCTTGGAATTGTTTTAGGCTAATTACTTGTTTTCCAAGCTGAGCATTTATAATTATGATGGGTTTGAAATTCCAAAGTGAATCAATATTCTTGTGAAAGATTCATAAAACTCTTAACAGAGCCCTGACTGGTGTAGCTCAGTGGATTGAGCGCGGGCCTGTGAACCAAACAACCGCAGGTTCGGTTCCCAGTCAGGGCACATGCCTGGGTTGCAGGTCGGTTCCCAGCAGGGGACACATGAGAGGCAACCATACATTGATATTTCTCTCCCTCTCTCCTTCCCTTCCCCTCTAAAAATAGATAAGTAAAATCTTAAAAGAAAAAAAACCCTCTTAACAGAAACTTTATTTCAGGTTGAAATATAACATTTATGAATAATGTAGCAAAAGTAGGCTTTTGATTAATGAATATAATTGGAATTGGAGGGTTTTTGTTCATATTAGTTTAAGGCACTGATTCAGGTTGATAAAAGATGAAATTGGTGCTTTATTTGGAAAAATTGGATTAGAAGAGATGAAGTTGGTGGGCCATGTTTCCCTATCTGTGGCCTAGGAGACAAAGTGGAATTTCTTTTGAGGTATAATTTGGTACAATAAAATGCAAACATTTTTCATATTTGTAGTGTACATGTGTAACCATAACCCAAAACAAGGTATAGAATCTATTTTTTCATCACCTTGGTAAATTCACTTATGCCTCTTTCTATTTTCTGTGCCCACATTAGGGTGATTATTTTTTTTAAATGAGTACATTTGTTCATAGATTATTCTCTGAACTAATGAAAATAAATTCTGTATAATAACTACAATTTTTAAACTTCTTTTTACGGCACTATCTTAAGATGTATGATGACTTTGGTATTTTTACATAAGTATATAAAACTTAAAATATTATAGGTGGTACTCAAATCTGAGTCTAAATCCTTTGATCTTTTCACTGCGTATTATTGCCTTTTTTGATTAAGAATATAACTTCACCATCAATGAATTACTACTTACGTGACCTTCCCATGTTACTTAAACCTTTATGCCTTGTTTCCTATAAAGGGACAATTAAAATATTAGATTATTGTGAAAACCAAGTGCAATGATACATGAACAGTGCTTAGAAATGCTGGCCGTTATTAATGATATGTGAAAAAGTTTCATTTTTCTACACTTTTAAAGACAATTCATTAAAAACTGAAAGTCGTAGGCTTAATTTTTAGTTAGTATAACTTTGTAGTAAATAATAACTAGACATTGAGCTTTAGGTATGAAGGAGCAGAGGAACTTAGTTGGATTTGAATAGGTTTTCTAATTGGGATAGCAAAAGGGAAGTTCAACTGTAATAACTTACTTTAATAGGGAATCACTTGATTAGACATCAGCTTTGCCTGCTGTACACTTTGAGATTAAAAACGGCTTTTAAAAGCCTTCTCCGATTAATAAAACAAAAGCTGTTGCAAGTCTTTAGAAAATATAAGAAAGTATAAACTAAGTCAAGATTAACCATAATCCTAGTAACCAGGGTGACACTTGTATATTTTCTCAGTTTTTTCATAGTTTTGCTTTTTTTCTTTTAAAAATACTGTGAACATTTTTTTTGGTCATTAAAAATTCTTTTTTAATAGTGATCACTTACTGTTTGCCATGCGCCAGGCATCATTTAAGTGCTATACATGTTAACTCAGAATCTGTGTAACTTCCCTATGAGGGTAGGTACTGTTACCACAATTCTAGAGATTAGGCAACTGAGCCTCCAGAAGGTTAATTAACTTGACCAGTCAAATAATTAGGAAGTGGTAGAGCCAGGGTTTAAATGCCACAAGTTTGCCTCCACAGCCCGGTCCTCTGCCACCTCTCTAAAATGTAGCTTTCATCCTTGTCTAATAATATGCTAAGATGGAAAGACCCATAGAAAAGGTCAGAGAATCTACCTGAATGTGAGGTAAAGCAGGTAACACTGGAGGCACAGAACATCAGGAAAATAAAAGAAGTCTGTATTTAAAAGATACTCATATCTTTGAGCCATAAGTAAAGGTAGGATTATTTTACTTCCATTAGAATGGATGTAATATTACAGAGGCATACCCTGCAAATGAAACACCTAACTTTCAAAATGAAAATGAAACGCCTAACTTTCAAAAATGAAATTGTTTCAAATATAGTAACAGGAGTGATGAAAATATTGAACTGGGTATTAAAAAATATTTTTAAGGAACATAATTTACTATAATTTTTATTAACACTGCATAGTGTATTCGATGCAGTTCTTTTGTTTGTAAATTCATGATCATGTTAATTTTTGTGGCAATAGAAATGGAAAAAAAGCTCTTGGAAGAAAGGATTTTAAAACAGAAAGTGGAGAACTTGCTGCTGGAAGCTGAGAAAAGATGCTCTATATTAGACTGTGACTTTAAACAGTCACAGCAGAAAATAAACGAACTCCTTAAACAGAAAGATGTGCTAAATGAAGATGTAAGTATGTTTACTAATAAGTAATAAACTATTTAATACATTAATAGTAAACTAGGTTTATTTGTAAAGGTACGATGATGGTTTCATGATTAAATTTTTTTTTCTTATTCTATGACCTTTTAATTTTACTGAATTTGGATAATGTATTAAATGAACCATAATTTTAAGAACTTTAGTTATTTTTACCATAAAGACCATACTTTATTTTTAAAATATAACTATTAAAAATACAAAAAATGTATTTTACCATGAAATGAATTTACTATGTAAGGACAAAAATCTGTTTTGAGTCATCATATAGGCTGCCAGCTTCACTGATAAAATCAAAATTATTTACTTACATATCAAAGTACACAATTTATTTTTTAGGTTAGAAACTTGACATTAAAAATAGAGCAGGAAACTCAAAAGCGCTGCCTCACACAAAATGACTTGAAGATGCAAACACAGCAAGTCAACACACTAAAAATGTCAGAAAAGCAGTTAAAACAAGAGAATAACCATCTCATGGAAATGAAAATAAACTTGGAAAAACAGAATGCTGAACTTCGAAAGTAAGTTAATTATTTGAAACAAAGTTTTACTAATATGCACAACTATCCACATACAAATTATTTTAAATTTGGTTTATCTGGGATTTTTTTTTTTACCATTTTATTTTCTTGACCATTTGTCTGTTTTTTTCTGTACAAGCAATGCGTCGCGCCACTGTTGTTCTTAAGATCATGCTTGCTTCCCCAGCCCTTTCAACTGCTGCCGCCTTATTATGAGAGAGCGATGGGAAGGGGGTGGTGCTGGAGCAGAAGAAAATGTCACCCCCTGCTCTTCACATTCCTTCTTGGGACTGTCTCTCAAGCTCGTTGTCCATGTATTTTTTGTTTGTTCCTTTAGTGTCTGGGACTTGGGAATGTTTTAGTGTTAAGCACGTACCGTATAAAATTTTAAAACATTTTCCCAGGATATACTCTAGTGGTCTATTCACTTAGAAAATAGAAAATATACTAAAATAACATTTTGAAAAACTATAATTTTGCTTTTAAAAAAAGATTTTATGTATATATGTGTGTATGTATGTATATGTATTTTAGACACAGGAGAAGGGAGGGAGAAAGAAGGTGAGAAACATCAATGTTTGGTTGCCTCTCACATGCCCCCCTACTGGGGACCAGACCTAGCCCACAACCCAGGTATGAGCCCTGACTGGCAATCCAACCAGCGACCCTTTGGTTCACAGGCTGGCACTCAGTCCACTGAGCCACACCAGCCAGGACTCATGTTTGCTTTTTTTAAGGAGCCTAAAATTAACATTTCAACCTAACCTCTTAAATGGGATGTTAGGCTCACTTTTAATTTTATTTACAATTTAATTTTATTTCTTTATTGAAGATAAACATACATACAGAAAAAGGACACAAATGATAAATGTAGAGCTCACTGAGTTTTTACAAAGTGTAAAATCTGTGCACTTACCATCTATATTTAGATATAAAGTCCCGTGCTCTTTACCTCCTCTCAGGCCTTCTCCCATTCACTCATATGAGATAACCAATTTTGGGTTTCTCTCTTAATTCTATACTTGGTATAAATGGTTGATTATAGTGCATGTATAAGAATATGTAATTTAGACTTAAAAATTATTGAGGTTGCTCCGGCCGGTGTGACTCAGTTGGATGGAGTGTTGTCCTGTAGTCAGGTAAGTTACAGGTTCAGTTCCTGGTCAGGGCACATACCCAGGTTTTGGATTTGATATCCAGTTGAGGTGCGTACAAGAAGGAAGCTGATCGATGTTTCTCTCTCACATATCTCTCTCTCCCACCCCTTTCCTCTCTCTAAAAGCAATGAAAACATGTCCTTGGGTGAGGATAAAAAATTTTTTTTAATTATTGAAGGCCATAGAATTTTTTTTATCTGAGATATATCTAATGGTATTTTTTGTCTTAAAAATTAAAACTGAGGGAATTTTAAAACATAAAAACACAAAAGAACACATTTCATTAGCTGTTGGAGTGATGACATCATGATATGTCGTATAGCTTCAACAGAAGTCCATGTACACTAGTGAGAGAATGAGAGCTAAAAACAATGATGCTTATGTAGTATTGTGAAAATGATTTGACCTCGGGGATTGACCGAAAGCGTCTGAGGGACTCGCAGGGGATTCTCACACTACATTTTAGGAGTCACTGTTTTTAATACGTGTGTAACTCATTTAACATTTGACTCAATATTACCACAGAGAACGTCAAGATGCGGATGGGCAAATGAAAGAGCTCCAAGATCAGCTTGAAGCGGAACAGTATTTCTCAGTAAGTTCCAAACACATTAATTTGAAAATTATTACATTTGTAGAATTAAAAAAAAAATGTTGCACAGCCTGGAGAGTGATTCTTGTCTTTAGAATAGGTTGTTATCATTGTTAGAAAACTAGTTCTAAGCACATGCCCATCCCTTATAAACTTGATGGAAAGCATTATTTTTAGAGGAATGCTATGTTTTCATAATGAAACAAATAAAATTATTATTTTAATATTCATACTTTTTTGAGCTCAGTTTTAAAATATGAAATAGTATCTGTCATCTCTGTTTCATCAATTTAAGCCAACAAAATTATCTAGTCTAAATTAGTAATATATTTTTTTTGGCTCTTCATCCTTACCAATCTGTGTCATTTAATGAGAAATCCTAGTATGATATACAGTTGAAAATCATGCTTCTAAATTATTAGCTGAACTTTATTAGTTAATTGGTTGATTATAAGAAAATAGAAAAGCTCATTAAACTATTAATTTGCTCAGTGGCTGACCATTATTCAGTGTTATGAATATATTTTTATGTACTCAACTTTTCGTCTAGGTAGATTATAAATGTAAAAATAATATTCTTGATGGTGATGGTGGTTTATGTTTCTGTTATATTTTTCTGTGTAGACCCTCTATAAAACACAGGTTAGGGAACTTAAAGAAGAATGTGAAGAAAAGACCAAACTTTGTAAAGAATTACAGCAGAAGAAACAGGAATTACAGGATGAAAGGTAAGGACAGGATCCTGTCTCTTTTGTTCATAGGTACGTACCCTGCTCCTAGAAGAGTGCCTGCTATACCCAAATAAAAATTGGTTGATGAAGTGAATCAGACACAAACTTTGACTTCATAGTGAAAAATTGAACATTAAGATGATGTATCTCTAAAATGTAGGGACTCCTTGGCTGCTCAGCTGGAGATCACCTTGACCAAAGCAGATTCTGAGCAGCTGGCACGCTCAATTGCCGAAGAACAATATTCTGACTTGGAAAAAGAGAAAATCATGAAAGAGCTGGAGATCAAAGAGATGATGGCTAGGCACAAACAGGAGCTCAGTGAAAAAGATGCTACAATTGCATCTGTAAGTAAATTCTTGGTTCTTTTTTTTTTTTTAATTTTTTAAAAGATTTTATTTATCCTTAGAGGGGAAGGAAAGGAGAGAGGGAGAGAAACATCAATGTATGGTTGCCTCTCATGTGCCCCCTGCTGGGAACTGGCCCGCAACCCGGGCATGTGCACTGATTGAAAATGGAGCTGCGATCCTTTGGTTCACAGGCCCGTGCTCAATCCACTGAGCTACACCAGCCAGGGCCTGGTTCTTTTTTTATTATAATTAAATTACTGTATCGTAAGTCATCTTTAGAAGCACTAGGAAAATATTGTAACATAGATATAAATGAAAAATTATACATGCCGGCTACAAGATTTTCGACCACTCAATCGTCAGCTTCTCAGCATTGTTTATACCCATCACATTGGCAGAGAATCAATAGCTTGACTAATTTTAAATGTTTGAAGGATGTCTGGGAAATGGCATTTATATTTATTACTATAAAGCATGTAGATTTAGTATCGCATAGAATAGTATGGTAATTTCCAGTAAATTTTAAACATCATATTACCCAAAGAAAGCCCACACACATTAAGATAAATTTGCTAGAGGGATTCAGCCACAGTACTCACAGCAGCATGAATGTTTATAATAGCAAAACCTCAGATGTCTTATCAGTAGATGAATGAGTGGATGGGGGAAATGTGGTAGAATTTGAACCTCCTGTATCAGTTAAAATGAATTAGGTCTTTATATCAACAACCCAATATAATACTGAGTGAAAGCAGCTACAGAAAGATAAATACAGTGTGGTGCTCTTTATGGATTATTTAAAAATCACATAAAACTCCACTATAGTTTTATGTTTATGTAATAAAAATATACAATCATGAAACAGTTCACAGTAAAAATTCCTTCAGGAAGGAAGAGTAGGAATAGAATTTGGAGAGAATACAAAAGGACATCAACTTTCTTTAGTAAAATTTTATATTCTGTTTTAAAATAATGTTCTGAAAGAAATAGTGCAGTTTTAAATTTTGTTTATTCTGTGTGATAGAATGCAGAGCTTTGTTATAGTTATTCGCTTTTTTCAATTTATTAAATGTTTTTCTCATTAAAAATACTGCTAAGGATAATTGAGAGGACAGTTTTTTTTTGGCTTCCTGGGATGCATGTGAAGTCTATTGTGGTTAGGAAAATTTTCTTCAAGAGCAAAGTTTGGTAAGGTAACATAGAGAGATGTAGGTAGAAAAACAAGAGTTGTAGCAACATTCTAGGATAGTTTCATTTTGAATTACTGCTTTATAACTTAAATTTGTAAATTGGAATGTGATATTTATTCTACTTTAATTTCTTAGCTTGAAGAAACTAATAGGACACTAACAAGTGATGTTGCCAATCTTGCAAACGAGAAAGAAGAATTAAATAACAAATTGAAAGATGCCCAAGAACGTATGTATTAACGAAGAATGTTTATTTTAAATATACTTCATAGTTGTAAGTGTCTTAGTTATAGATACAATGTTTACACTTTTCCATCTTTCAGAACTGTCAAGGTTGAAAGATGAAGAAATAAGTGCAGCAGCCATTAAAGCACAATTCGAGAAGCAGCTGTTAACAGAGAGAACACTCAAAACGCAAGTACGTATAATAAACTCTAAATAGGATTTTGCATTGTTTTAGTTTGTGTCTCTTATATTACTTCTGGTGTTATAGCTTATCCACAGCAGTCATTGAATGTATCAGTATTTATGAACAGTCACAATTATCTGATTTTTGCCAGGCTAGTAGAAGCTAGATTTGATTAACATTGCCCAGTTCAATGTTTTGTGTTAATTTTTTCATATTGAGTCACATTCCTTCCTAATTTTTTATCATAACCTGATAAGTTTTTTTCTTTTTAATAAACTATAGAGAATGATCATTTGCTGACAGCCTGGAAAAGGGTCAGTCTGACAGGGTACTTGTGATTATTGACCACCTTCCGCTGTCACGGTTGTATATACTCCACCGATACTTGTGGGTCCCAGGGGCTCTGCTCTGTGGTTGGACATGTATTTCATTAATGTGATGCCACTACAAGTAAAAATCACTCTTGAAACTAAAAACTCAAAGTGACAGAAAGTGACATGAGGTCGAATCCATAAACATTTCAAGTCACAGTCCTCAGAAAACATTAGTGAAAAAGTAACAGTACAGACTGGGGAAGGATAATGAGTAATGAAAGGAGACGTGTTACTTAATGTAAGGTGTTTCTTGGTGGCCCTGAGTAAAGTGACGAAGATTATCAGTGGTTGTATGACTTGCTATTGGTGAGTTACCAAGAAACCATCACATGATGTATTTTATTTATTCATATTCGTATTCTTGTGTTTTTAAGGCTGTGAATAAGTTGGCTGAGATCATGAATCGGAAAGAACCTATCAAACGTGGCAGTGACACGGACGTGCGGAGGAAAGAGAAGGAGAATAGAAAGCTGCACATGGAGCTTAAATCTGAGCGTGAAAAACTGACGCAGCAGATGATCAAGTACCAGAAAGAACTGAATGAGATGCAGGCTGTAAGGGTGCTTTCTGAACTCTAGACCAAAGACTTCTTTTTTAGAAGTAGATTTCCATATCTGTATTTTATTGGTTATAGGGCATTTCTGTTAATAATTATTGAACTAAGAATAAGAAGCCAAATGATGAGATATATGGCATCCAGTTAATATAACATAATTTAATTTCTCATAGCAAATAGCTGAAGAGAGCCAGATTCGAATCGAACTGCAGATGACACTGGACAGTAAGGACAGTGACATTGAGCAGCTGCGGTCACAGCTCCAGGCCTTACACATGGGCATGGACAGTTCCAGCACAGGCAGTGGGCCTGGGGATGCTGAGGCGGATGATGGGTTTCCAGGTACAAGCTTGTTTTTAGCCCTTATGTTTATTTTTATCAAAATACCTTTGTCTTAAATATAAATCTGATGATTGTTTTAAAGCCCTGTGACTGACTTTGTTCTTGAGGAAAAATGTTTGTCATTTCTTTAAGGGAAAAACCTACTCCTCGGAGTGGGGATTCAAACAACAGTTTAAACTTACTTTAGTTAGTGATTTTTGACAAAATTTTTCGTTAAAAATGCAAAGGAAAATGCCACATATTTAGTTATTTAAATTAGCTGATTATATAGTTCAGGTAGCTCTCTTTTTAAGTTCTTATTTTTTCTTCTCTTAACTCTTTTCTACGTTCTTACTTTCTTATGTGGGGTGTTTAGTCCATATCACTCAGTCACACACTGTGGAGTCCATGTCATTCACCTACCAGCGCTCCTCCACCTCTCTCAATATTGCCACTAAGCCCTCCGGCTCGCGCTCGCTCCTTGACTCTGACTCTGACTCTGACTCAGCAGAAGACTCTTTGCCTTACTTACCCATTTCGTCGGGACCTAGTGATGCAGGTGATACCCCGAAAACCTTCCACCTTTCTCACTGTTCTTAATTTTAGTCCTTGTGAAAAACTTTTGAAACATTAATATTCACTAACTCTAACCAGTTGCTCTGGCCTCAATTGAAAAGAGACCGCTGCATGAACAGAGTTTGTTTTCAGGGTGTCTGCACATGGCATTGCTGTTACTGTGCAATTGATAGATTGATTTTGTCAGCTTACAAGAAATGAGGCAGTGCTTTGCATCATTTAAGAGCGTATGGTTTCACAGCCTGTTTTATCCGTTTTCAACCAAGAAGAAATTCTTTCTGAAATTTCCTATCCAGAGAACCAGTACCGAAAAGGCATGTAGGCTGTCTTAGAGGATGCACTCAGGTTTTCAGTGAGTGCTCACCTAGGCAGCACTTTGCTAGGCCTTAAAAGAGTATAAGACCATTTGACCTGATCTTGGTCCTCATAGTGTAAATGAAGAAACTGGACAGAAAACACAAAATTATGTTTAACACATAGTTAGCATAAGTACAAAAACATGTAATGTAGATACCACAGGAGATTAGTGTAGGAACAGTTGAATGTGAGATAAAATTTAGCCTCTTATTAGAGGGGAGTAGTGGGGAGAAATGGAGACAACTGTACTTGAACAACAATAAAAAATAAAATAAAAAGGAATCAAAGTAAAATAACAATAGTTACCATATTTTGCCACATATAATGCTCTCCTGTGTATAAGGTGCGTTCTTATTTTTCCCCAAAAAAATTTGGGCCAAAAAATACGCATTATACATGGCAGAATGCTACATTGTCACCACATTTCCCAGGTATACATCAGTATATAATGTAAAACACAAGTGGTTGTACTGAAATTGTTTTAGAGCTTAGCAATGAAATTGTTTCAGTCTTATGCCTATTGTTAGAAGGCATCTGATTTGGCCCTTTAAACTGGTGTAGGACCATGTCCAGGGCTAATCATGCGGGCTGTTTTGATGACAGCGTTTCTGTGGGAGAGTTTGGAGGATGAGAGGGTGTGTAGGTGCTGGGGTCAGAGACTTGTCCCTGTGTGACCTTTCTGTGGGCACTGAAGAGTAAGGAAAGTTTATGTGGAGCATCTCACACAGTTTCAGACACGTAGTACATGTAGAACAAGTGATAGTTGCTTTTCTTATTAGAATAATGTCAAAATGTTTATTTTACTTAATTAGTTTATTAAAGATGTTAATGAAATGCCAGTAGAACAAATTCTAAATATTCAGTTTTGTTTACTAGAATTGTATTGATTTTGATGTTTTAGGATTTAGAAATCTTTTGGTTATATTTCTGCTCATTAATCAAACTTAATCTGTAATGTACACAATTTAATTTCATTTTATTATAGTCATTCTAAAAGTTCATTTTCCCTGAACATGTAATTACTCACTTACAATGTTTTCTCTTAGAAGAAAATGTGTGGTGTGTCTATAGTTGGCCTCCTTCCAAAGGGAAAACAAAGGCTCCAATACAGGTTGATTAGTGAGAATAGAGAGCTGCTTCTCTTCCTTGCAACTTTTCTGCTGAACTTTGCAAGTGCATGGATTTAATCAGTGGGGCATTTGACTTTATAAACTGCAGAATATGTATTTCCAATGTGATATAACCTGGATTTTGTTTGCATTGCATAGCTTGCTTATACTGATTCTGTGTTATTATTATATCCCAGACGGTGTGCAATGGTAAATTCTGAAGGGTAGTATTGATTTGTTTTGTGACTTTTATGTTGAAGTTGTATTAAATTCCCCATTTTCTTAGGAGAATTTTTCTATTTTTCCTCATATCTTGGGTTTTCCTTACAGAATCAAGACTAGAGGGATGGCTTTCATTGCCTGTGAGAAATAACACTAAGAAGTTTGGATGGGTTAGAAAGGTAAGTGGCACTTTAGAATATGGCTCTTTTGCTTTAACTCTCGGTTGGTTTGGCTATAGCCCTTTCACTTCTGCAGTTGTAAGGTACACCTACCTGATATAACTAGGGCATTGAGACTCATAAAACTTGTTTGTGCTTTCTGAGTTGGAGTGATAGGATTTTATATATCTTTGTAAAAAGTAATTTTATCATTAATAGATTGTTAATAATAAAACATGTTTTGGTGTTAAGAAAACAGAAACCTGTGCTTTCGCGCTTTTGGTGGGAAAACAACTCTGGATGTGACAGACCCCCTTATTTCTTTTCCTCTGTTACTATGATTATTGATGTCATCATGTTCAGTTTTGATGTGTGTAGTTCATTCAGGTACTTTGTGCTAACAAAACACAACAGGCTGGGTAGCTTAGGAAAAATGGAAAGTTACTCCTCCTGGTTCTAGAAGCTGGAGGTCCAGGACGCTGTCATGGTCAGACTCTGGTGAAGGCCCTCTTCCGGACTGCAGACTTCCCGCTGAGTCCTCTCAAGGCAGAGGGGGCTCAGGGTCTCTCTGGAACCCCCTTTATAAGACCATCAATCCCATTTATGAGGGCTTTGCTCTCATGACGTAGTCACCTTCCGAAGGCTCTTCCTCCTCCTACTGTCCCGTTAGGTGTTAGGTGTGACTTACTAATCTGAGGGGAACGTAAACAGTGATAGGTGTCCTGTGCCATTGGATCTTGAAGCCAAGTCAGTCTAAAGATATATCTGAATTCATTTTTAATTTGCTTATTTAAATTATATACAAACAAAATTTTTTATTATTTTAAAGAAGACTTTTCTAAGGGTGTGTTGGAACTTTTTAGTTATTTAACTTAGGTATTTTATGTGATTTTTATTGCTAAAAGAAAATTTATTTTCAAAGAGAGTAAGATATATGTCAACTTTAATCATTGTTTGATTTCTTCCCTTCCTCTTTTTAACAGTATGTGATTGTAAGCAGTAAGAAGATTCTTTTCTATGACAGTGAACAAGATAAAGAACAATCTAATCCTTACATGGTTTTAGATATAGAGTAAGTGTTTTTTACTAGAATATTTGGGACCTTCATTTTTTAAAGTATAAGAGAGCAATGACATTTTTTGTCAAGGTAATGAAATGTATTAGTCATATGGTACATGTATTTACTCACGCAGAATAGCTCCTGCTGTACTGTCGTTACATTGTTTATATTTGCTTCATACAGATGGAAGTCTGGGATATAAAGTTAGCTAAAACATTTTTATTTCATGTGTCTTTACTGTGTTATTTTCTGAAACTAATCATAAAACTTTTTGACTTACTGAAAATTTCTCCAAATCTCAAGGAGTGATTGATGTAATAGAGCAAGATATTCTTCGACTTTCTGACATGGGTTAAAGTAGTCAGTTTGATGTCTGACTAGTATTTGGTAACTAATGTAACTTGATTTTTTGGTAATATTTCATTCCTTTATTAAAATTTTTTTATAGCAAGTTGTTTCATGTCCGACCAGTCACACAGACAGATGTATACAGAGCAGATGCTAAAGAAATTCCAAGGATATTTCAGGTAAACCTAGTTTCACTTTGTTTTGGTTGGTTGATTGTTATTTTTTTGTTTTTGTTTCATTTTCATTTTTAGAGATTTTAAGAGTTACGTGACATCAGATTCTTTTATTCCTGGGCCATCTTCAGATTACCTGTCAGTTTTAGTCCCCTTTATAGGTGGTTCATTCTTTTGTGACTTGTCATGCCTATTCTGTCTGGATATGTCTTCATTCCTCTCTCCATTTTACATTTTAAAGTCTGTAGTGTATTTATATCATGTTTCCTGTCTTTGCCAGCCTTTTGTTCAAGTGTGCTTATGATTTTTTAAGCATTAAACTTTCTCCTTCTGGTTTTGGTTTTATGCTCTGCTCTCTAGAAAGTGAAAAAAGTTGCTCATAAAGTTAAATTTTGCACCCAGTAGCCCTTTTTTTTCTGATGTAAAGTAAAGCCAAATTCTTCTTTTTACTGCTTTCATTTTAAAGTTAGTCAAACTGCTGGTGTGGCTCAGTGCATTGAATGCCAGTCTGCAGACTTAAAGGGCTCTGGTTTGATTCCTGGTCGGAACGCATGCCTGGGTTGCAGGCCAGATCCCCCAGTAGAGGGGGCGTGTGAGGGGCAACTGATTGATGTGTCTCTCACACATCGATATTTCTCTCCCTCTCTTCCTTCCCCTCTCTCTAAAAATAAATAAATAAAATGTTTAAAATTAATCAAACCAACCGTTAGTTATTGAGTCCCTTCCACGTAAAAGCTGTTGTGCTTGGTGTGCTGTGGGGAAGTTATTTTCTGGTGCTCGTCGTGTGAACTTGGAGCATGTCACACATCTTCCCCTCTTTTCCTTTCTCCATCAGTTCTCCAGACACAAATCATTTCAGTTATATCTGTGTTTGCAATTATTAGCAGTCATGCAATTGCCACATCTCTTCAGGTCATGATTTTGAACACTCCCTTCCAGAACAACGTTCTAGCACTCCTTAAGTGTAAATTTATGTTTTGCTAGCTTAATCTGATGAAACTGCTGAAATGTAGTAAGATGTCATGGAGAAGAAAAGAAGGGACCATTTGAACAGGATTGATTCTTTTGAAATGAACCAAAGTGATGGTACAGTGATGTTTCTCATACAAGCTCATAATGAGACAGAATTTACTAACATGTGAATGTCAGGTCCATTTTCTTCTTATTGAATAATTTAGGTTAATTTTACTTTATATTATAAGAATGTTACTATATACGAAATTACTTTTGTTTAGAAATAATTCATTGTGCTTTTTGGTATTTACAGATTCTGTATGCCAATGAAGGAGAAAGTAAGAAGGAACAAGAATTTCCTGTGGAGCCAGTGGGAGAAAAATCAAATTATATTTGCCACAAGGGACATGAATTTATTCCTACGCTCTATCACTTCCCAACCAACTGTGAGGCTTGTATGAAGCCGCTGTGGCATATGTTCAAACCTCCTCCTGCTCTAGAGTGCCGTCGCTGCCATATCAAATGCCACAAAGACCACCTGGACAGAAAGGAGGAGATTATAGCGCCTTGCAAAGGTAGACAGCGACTTACTTGCTCCATCAATATTATTCATGTTCGAATCATTTTAAACACCTTACATTTTTTTCAAATATTTTGTAGTGTATTATGATATTTCAACGGCAAAGAATCTGTTGATATTAGCAAATTCTACAGAAGAGCAGCAAAAGTGGGTTAGTCGGTTGGTGAAAAAGATACCTAAAAAGCCTCCAGCTCCAGACCCTTTTGCACGGTCGTCTCCTAGAACTTCAATGAAGATACAGCAGAACCAGTCTATTAGACGGCCAAGTCGACAGCTCGCTCCGAATAAACCAAGGTAATAACTAAAAACGTGGTGAAGATTACAGTGTTTAGAAACATTTTGCTATTCATATTTAAACTATACTTTTTTCTAACTACAGTTTTCCTTTCCTTGGTATTTTACTTAACTATGGAATACCAAGTGTTTGAAACTATTGAAGCTTGCTTGTCTTATTCATTGATTTAGATGAATGTAATATAAATTTATTTACTGAATCACACACATATATTAAACTCAACCAAAAATACACAAAGGGCTCATTTTTGTCACGTTTCTCTATGTAATGGTAACATTTTAGAATTATGAGCACGCTGACTAACCTAGTGACTAAGTGGACAGAATGCACACACGGCGCTCTGAGTGTCAGGCTCACACGCTGTGTTTGATGCTGCAGCGTCTTAATGTCTTCTGTGTTGGATGACTGGGGAGGCAGGGCTGAAGTCCTACTTCTTAACTGAGATTTCTAAGTCTAAAAGTAATAATTTGTCTTTGATTTAAAGAGCAATATAGGTCACCTTTAAAAATGTGGATAGTAACTAATAGGTAAAGTGGACATTCCTGGTCATTGAAGTGGACTTGGGAATATGGGGCGAGTTCAGAGATATTTGAGGGGAGCCCTTTTGTGTGGCTACATTATAGTAATGGAGTTACTCACTCAGAATAAGCCATTTCTGGTCTTACTAAATATTCAACATTTATAAATATAGCTATTTGTCAAAACGAAGATTTGGTTAGCTAAGGGTAAAGTGTGTACTTAGATCAGGTGTCTAATTGCAGGTATCCTTTTTGTTCCCTGACACAGGACCTTCAGTGTATGAATAATGATGTGCATTGGCTGTATTCTCAGAAAGCTTTTCATTCTAACCACAAACATCTTATATGAAACTTTTCTTGAAACTAATATCTCAAGGAAATAATTTAGAATGACAAAGGTAGAATTGGTGTTACAGCAGTGAAAATATTGAATTTTTGTGTGAGGTATGCTAAAAAATATTATGCACTAGTGATTATGTGATAGTAATTAAGCTGAAGAAACTTAAAGAATTCAGAGATGCTTGAGGTCATTTCATGTGCCATGTACCAAAATCTAAAACTTATTAAATTTCTAGTATTAATATTGTAGAACTATTAATGCATAAATGCTGTTTTAATTCTTTACCATATATAGTGCTTTACAGCTTCTGGAGTGCTTCTGTATATAATTTAACTGTATATTCTCTTATTTGATCTTTACAGTACTCCTGTGGAGTGTATTTGGAATTATCTTTCTTTTTGGTTCAGACTCCAGAAGGGCAAATAATTTGTTTAGTTTCAGGACTATAAGAGCTTTAGTCTTTTTGATGTATTTTATTCTTTTGCCCTGTTTGACGAGTTAATGATTTCATTACATGTGATAACACGTCGGATTTATTTATGGAGCAATTTTCAGACCTAGCAAGGCATATATTCAGTTGCATGACTGTTTCATGTTCACTCACTTTCCTTCTTCTTCCCTCCTCCCCCAGTTCAGCATTGCAGTCTATTTGGAAGCACATTTACTTTTGATTTTTGTTACTTTTTGTTTTGTTTTAGTTCTGGCCCTGCCCTTCGAATCATTCTTCATTGATTTTTTTAAATACATTTTGCATAGCAACAGTAAGTAATAGGGATTCTTTCACAACTATGCATGTAGATAAAACTAATAGCAAAACTGACTGTAAAATGTATAGAGTATTTTTGTGAAATTTTTTAATCTAATACACTCTTTGAAATTTTAAATGTAAAGATGGGTACATTTAAAATATAATTTTGTATTTTATTATACCTCTGCCACAGTATTTCCATTGGGTTTAACATCTCCGCCCCCATCACTTTTTACCTTGTTGCATCTGTGTCTGCCTCCCATGAGTACCTGCACAATTTGCACTCCTTTTTGGGTGTCACGTTTAAGAAGAGCACAGATCGGAGGGTGAGCACAGGAGAACGAGGGGCTAGTGAGTTGTTTGGAAGTGGAACTCATGGTGCAAATGAAGAAACTAAGGATGTTTAGTCTTCTGAGGAAACAGTTTGAAAGGATGGGTGATCATAAATAGCAATAAAGATTTTTAAAGTATAAAATGCTTCTGCTTAGAAGTTATGTTAGAACAAGAGCCAAGCAGAGTGGCACATTGTTGACTCAGCAGGGGCAAGCTACCAAGTAGTCGGAAGTTCCAGAGTGGGGAGGGTCGACTTGCTCTGGAAGAGCCAGAGCCCTGTCGCCACAGGTGTTGACTGACTCAGAGACTGCCTGGGGCCCAGGCTCCTCAGTCTGCCCTAACTGTGTACGCAACCTGACATCGTGCAGCGCAACCTGACATCGTGCAGCGCAGCTCCCGTAGGTAGCGTTCTGCTCATTTATAACACGTTCCTCTAGAAAGGTGGGTAGAGCTGTTAAAAGGTCATCCAAGAAAATTTAGGACTAGAATCTCAGGTGTGTATCAGCAGTAATTTAATATCTAGCTATTTATCTGTGTTTACTTAACATTACTCTCAGGACTAGTCACTCTAGCTTTAGTGTAGCTAATTAACATGGGGTCTTTTTAAAAACAAATATCTGGCTTTGCTAGATATCATATATAGATATGATATCTGTATATGATATATATCTGTATATAATATCTACATATGATGTGATATAAGTGCTATAACAGAATACCCATAAATACACCTAATCTTATTTTTTTAACTTTTTCTCAGTGTCTGCTTTGTTAACAGCTGCACCATGACATTTTCCCTTTTGACTTGTGTGGTATCCCTGGTTCTGATTCTCCCATTGACTCTCTGCACCACTTCCCTTTTTCTATGGTGAATTGTTTTAAAGTGATAGTTAAATAAGTGTTAGCTGTTATTATTAACACTTTTGAGGGCATAGGATATATGCCAGACACTTTCTTTAACTGCACTAAACTACCCTCACAACCACCCTGTGATTTAGCATTAACTCCCACCTACCAGACGACGAGACTGAGACGCAGACACGGTGTGCGCCCGGGGCCACCCCGCTGCCCGGCTGCGGAGCCCGGAGTGCAGAGCCGCGGTCTAGTTCCTTACTCGGCATTCTCTCCTGTACCTAACGCTCCACAAAGAGAAACAGATTGACAATTTATTAAACGCGTGGAAATGCTATTCCAGAGAAATGTTTTCTTGGTGATTTTGAGTTGAAATTAAAATACTGTATTGGAAAGTTAGGAAATTGGTGAACAGAGTGCTGACTTTTGATGAAGACAGTTTGGGAAAACCTTAATTTGTTGCAATGCCAGACATAAAATGCTGGTCTCTGCTGAAGGCCGTGTCTCTTAATTATTTTTCTTTTAAAAAGCTCTTATTTTAAATGCGGTATTTAAGCCCCATAGAAGAGTATAATGCAAACATGCAAAAATTTCTCATTTATTGGGTTTTAAGAAGTAAGACATAGCCAACAGAGTTTGAACTAGGAATGGAGGGAGCTATTTTGTCATCATTATCTTATCTTTGTTCTTTTCTGTTTCTAAATATCAGAAAATTAACAATAATATTGGGAAAAACTAATAAGGTTATACATGACTTGAAGTGTCAAAAAATCCATAAACGAAGAAGAAAATATGTGTCTGATCTTGGATTGGAGAAGACCTCTCTAAGAATAAAAACAAAGGAAGAAAATAAAGTCGAAAATTAAAGCCTTATAAATTTTAAAGACACCATATATTTGCAATATACCATCTTTATATAGAGAATTTTCAAAGAAATCATTAAGAAAAAGGAGATTGCCTCTTTCTAGTATAAAAATTAGTGAGGAATATGCAGGTACTTCCATAAATACGAAGTGATCAACCTGATTATTAAGCAAAGAAATTAAAATTAAGTTGAAACTACAATGTTAAAATCATTTTTACCTTCCAAACTGGTACAGGTTAAGAAATTTAGCATTGGCAAGATGTAAAGAAATGGGTACTCTTGTATTCTGCTAATTAAACTCAAAATTAAATGTACCTGTTCTGAAGCAGTGTTTGGCAATAAGTTTCATAGACCTGAAGTGATTAATTAAATGGAGGATATAGTTGAACAGATAATTACAGTATTGTTTAAAATGTTGTTTACAGTGGATTCACAAATGTTATGGACTAGCAAAGGAAAAGTATGGAGAATTCTGCCTGGAGACATCAAAAAAGGTGTCAAAAAATGGAGTACCAGTAATTTTCCAGGAAAAGATACTTCCAGGCAAGATGTGCTGTGCAGAGGGTCTAGGCTGTCAGAATTGCATGTGTGTTCGCAGCGCTTTATTGGGTTAGGGGAAGACTGGAGTGGTGAGGAGGACACTGGGGAGAGAGCACTGAGCCAGCTTGAAAGGGTCCGTGTACATTATGCCATAGGAGTTTTTATTTTGTTCTTCAAATCGAAGTCTTTCCACAAGATGTTGGTACATTTATCTCAATGAGATCCTGGTCTAAAGAACTGACAGTGGAAGAAACCAAGTTAAAGAAAGATTTCTTAAGTTAAAATAACAAGAAATAGAAGAAGAGGGCGAAGGAGAGGTTTTAAGGGAAGTCTTGTCGAGCACGGCTCTAAGAACGTAGTGATTAGACTTAAAATTTGAAAGGTACACACTTCAAGGGTTTTGGAAGGAATTGAAATGCAGATTTTTCACAAAGTGTACTGAAATTGGGGCTTGAACACTCAGGAAGGCCTACTGATCTCAATCTCCTGAGCAGAAGAGTTGAAACCAACCATAGCTAAAAGTTACTTTATATGTAAGCCCATAAAAATGAGTATATATTAGGTTGTGATACATATTAAGTGAGTAAATAATTATATCTGAGTTTATATTTTTTCTCAAATAATTGCTCTGCATTTAGCATATTTTGGAATAGAGTAATTTGTGTTGGTTTACTTTTAAATTAGGCTGATCATCCATCATCTCAGCCTGTCAGTGATTCTCAGAGTCAACCATCTGCATCGGAATTTATCTCAGGGTTTTTACTTAAAACGGAGCTCTGGCTGGTGTGATTCAGTGGATTGAGTGCTGGCCTATGAACCAAAGGGTTGCCGGTTCAATTCCCACTCAGGACACATGCCTGGGTTGCAGGCCAGGTCCCCAGTAGGGGGCACACAAGAGGCAACCACACATTGAAGTTTCTCTCCCTCTCTTTTTCCTTCCCTTCCTCTCTCTCTAAAAATAAGTAAATACAATCTTTAAAAAAAAAAAATAAAATGCAAGTATTTGCCCTTCAGTCCAATTATATCATAATCTCTTGGGGTGGGTCCTGGGAGTATGCATTATAAATAGCAGCAGGAAAATCTTCTACACTAAAATTTAAGGACCAGTGGCAGTGGTCATAGATGAGACTTTAGGGGCCACATGAGTTCCTTGGCAT
The DNA here is from genome assembly GCA_004027735.1 of Carollia perspicillata. NCBI lineage: Eukaryota > Metazoa > Chordata > Mammalia > Chiroptera > Phyllostomidae > Carollia > Carollia perspicillata. Next base: position 96,996 of record PVKM010000419.1, read on the forward strand.
AAGTTGATTCATGAACAGCACAATTATTAAACCTTGAAAAAGTTACTTCTTTATATCAGTCTGTTTTTTTAAAATAAAGATGATTGCAGTGTTAGATTATGGGATTGGATTGGAAAGAAAAGACTACATATACTACTTCTCTGAGTCCATTTTATTTAGCCAAGATAACTTGCTAGCGCCGCTTATCCACCTGGTTTTCCCTTGTCCCTAGTTTTCCATGGAATGAATGCATAACTGTGGGTGACCCATGGAGCAAGTAGGGTTCTGCCAGAGTGGAGAAAGCTATGTTCTTAATTGTTTCCCTTTTACACTAGGGCATGTGGTACTGTTCTAGAGAATGTGAGGGGACAATCTGGGCGCTTCTCTGAGGAGAATGTCGACAGGTGGTGAGCTCTCATAGGTCTCAAATCAAACTGGGCATCAGGGTGGTAGTATCTTCATCTGGGACTGGTGGAGAGGAGATTTGTCTTACCCCAGATACTCTCTTTGTCTTCAGTTCTCAGGTATTCTGGAAAGCGTACCTGGCCAACACGAGCGTATGCATTTATATGTAAAGAGAAAGAAGATTTTCCTGTGTATTTCCATCTTAATCATGTTATTATTGGCAGAGGGAAAGTTAACATGCTTACAGCACAAAGTATGGTTTTGAGATTGTAGCCTGTTAAACTGCCCTTTCTAAAGAGTGTTACAGTATAAATTTGCAAACCTCCTGTTGCAGATTGCTCGATTTGGCATTTAAAGACTGGGATTGGTCATTTGATGATGTTGATGGTGGTGGTGGTGATGATGATGATGATGATGATGACGTTTTTGATTTCTGAAGAAATAAATGGGGTAAATCAAAAAGTGAAACATGAGTTATTTTAGTACTTCCAAGTAGCGCATGTGGTTTGCACTTGGGTTTCATTATTTTTTACTAGTTTTGAAATTTTATTAAGTTTTTAATAGTATATATTTGAAAAATAGTTTTCTGAAGTTTCTAACTGAAATTTTTTGTTAAGTATAAAAGTGAAATGCTATGTTCAGATTCTTTATTGGCTATATATTTTTCAATACAATTGGAATTATATAATTTTTTATCTCAGGAATGAAACATGTAGAAATAACAAAAGGAGCTAATTGTGGTATTTTCTGTTTGTTCCAAAGAAACCGTATTCAGAGAAGTAAAATTTACAATGTTTTCAAGTTCCTACAACTGTGTTAGTTTGTGAACATAGCATGGGATTCCCTTCTCCCTCTAGCCTTCTCTCCGCCCTTTCCCGCCTCCCTCCTCTTTGCTTCTTTCTAACTTGCAAGTGTTGAAACCATCAAAACTTGGTTAAGTTTAGTAAGTGCTGTGGAGTAGTTGTTTCTGGTCTGGTTTTCTTTGTGTTTAATGTTTCTCTTGCTGAAGAATGCCGGTGATATGCTGTGAAAGCTCTTGTGCTTGTAGAAAATGTAAAATAATTTGGTTAATAGTGGCTGAAGTAGATTTAATGAAAATTGAACCTTATGAGTTAAACTTTTTGCATGGAATGGGTTTAAACTAAGGCCTGTCTTAACCTAAGTAAGCACATTGCAAAACATACTCGAGTCATGGAATATTGGGGACCTGTTTATAACCAGGATACACAGAATATTTTTACATATATTTACTACAACAACATGTATGTTCCCATGAACATTCCTTAAATTTGATTTCTTAAAGTTCCTTAAAGGAATCAAATCCTTTAAAATTAGATAGATTTTATGGGTCAAGTATCAAGTAGCATGTGCTCCGTAAGTCTGCTGTTCTGTCAGCCGCATGAGGCAGCTGGCAGTTAAACTCCAAGTCAAACTTATGTTCATGTGAGCTACTTCGGTGACATGGTGTCTCACCCTGACAGTTAGTTACCGGGGTTAAAACTGTGTGCTCTGTTTGTAGCCAGTATGGGAAAATGTGAGAAAGAATATAATTGCATGTGCCTAGAAATTAGAAAAGGAACACAGTAAACATGCTTTGTGCATGATTTAGATGTTAAAGTATAGTAACTGGAAGACTGGAGAGTTTAAGGATGTACATGGAATGCCTTTTCAAAGAACTTAACAGTCTCTTAAATTATTGCACTATCTCGGCTAACTCTTTTTCCTTTCTTTCCAGCTAACTGCCTTCTGTGAATGCAGTCATTATTCGAGGTGATCATATTCTCCCAGTTAAAACAAGACTGAAATATGATGGCCCAAAATTTATGAAAAAGCTGTATTTTCCTGAGAGACTGATATATATACATATACATGTGCATATACATATACATATATATTCCCTTTGTTCCTGCAATATACATTGTAAACCTCGGAGAGTTTTTTTGGGCTTCTTTGGAGCATCAGGTTGAACCAATAGTGATTGTTGGTAGAGTAAGAATATCATACACAACTCTTCCAAACTTCTCCATTAAGCTCTCTTGGCAGACACACTACATTGCACAAAAGGACTGAGAAGAGCTAAAGAAGAGTTAAATAAATCATTTTTTCAGCTTCAGCAGAGAGATTTCACCAGCGTATTTACCAGAAGAATCTGGGAATGGATTTCACTACAGTGACACAGACTGCATCAGTAAGAAGTGACCATTATACTGTGTGTGTGTGTGTGTACATGTGTGTGCGCACACTCACGTAGAGAGAGTACTGTGATACTGCAAGAGGGTTTTGTAAACTTCCCACTTTATTTTTTTATACACATTGATCAGATGTCATTACTTAACTGCAGTTGCAACTATGCACTCGTATGAAGCCATACTGTTGGGTTTTCCACCACTCATCTGCGTGCGCCCGTCGGAGCTGCATGTTCATGTTACTGTAACAGAAACTTGGAACTTAATTATGTCAGTTTCCTAATGCTTCATGATAGGCAACTTTATCCATTTTGAATGCCTTAATTTAATTGTTTTCAAAGTCTTAGCCCTTTTCTGTATTAAAAAAAAGAAAAACAAGTGTTTACCAGCTCTTAGGATGCAAATTTGCTTTGCAGAAGAAACTAGTGCACTATTTTTACACGTAATAGTTATCAGCGTCAGCCTATTTTGATTGTTTAACAGAGTTTTTTAAAATATTGGTGATAGAAACAATAATGGATAGTATTAGAACTAATATATCTTTTATGTATGTCTGTTATTCATTCAGCCCTTTTACAAATCTCAGTGTTAGCGGGTGACTCTGAAATGCTTGGGATTTGTGACTACCCTAGATGTGTTTTTATTTCTGGTAATAACATTTGTGACTATTTTTACATTTCACATTCAACATTCAAAATTTATCTCAAATGTAAAGAAAACTAAAACATACTCTAGATATATTTTAAATATTTAAATGTGATCCCTTAAACACACAATTGTGTATGGCAATATTTCAGTATTGGGTTATGAAAACTGGTGATTGGGAAGAAGTGGCCTCTAAGGCCACTTGGTTTTTATTTTTTAAATGCTGTTACAGTTTATGCAGGACCATTCCTGCTGTGTTTCTCACCATCCCACAAAAGTATGTGTCTTGTACCTCATGAGACAGGACACATCAGCGATAAGCATCAGGTAGAAAATTATGTAGCCTTCTATCAGTCTCTGTGTACGTGCAACACATGCACAGTTGGGTGCGATACTGAAATACATCATTAAACATTTCAGTGAAGGAACGCAGACATTTCTCATGGATTCCCTTTGAGTTCAGTGTGGAGATATTTAAAGAGTTAGATCCCCAGTTACATATGCTGTTGTGGAAACTGAAGAATGGCCTTTGGTCTACCGGTGTCCTGAAACTGAGTCGTCTTCCTCTCCTGGTCCGGTCTGCGCACACGCGCTGTCTGTGCTGGAAGTGGACGTGCGCGCCGTAGGCGGAGCCCTGGCAGGCGTGTTCTGCAGTTCTGGTTTGGGGGCACAGATTTTTTTTTAAGATTTAAAAATGAAAAATATATAAAATTTATATAGAATAAATATTTCCATTCATTAGACTTGTTAAAAGGAGACTGAATTAATATTTTATATAAAGATTTTGTTACACTATGGGAGGTTCTATCATATTATTCTGAATTGGAGAGTATATATATATTTTTAATAAACTTTATTAAGGTGAAATAATTTGAAGTTTACACATGAGTAATTGAAATATTTGAGTAAAAATGACAAACGTTTAAAATTTTGAATGCTGTATATATTAGAGAATATGGAGAATCATGGTGTGATGCAACTATACAAGGAATATTGAAGTGACTTGGGGAGGGGGAAGGTATTCTAAGGGGTGAAAAAAGTCTCTCCCATGGAGATTCTTCACATTATATGGTTTGACATAAGAATTTGTAAAGTTGTTTGTCCAACTCATGGAAATGTGCTTAATAAAGATTCTGATCTCGGGTAAGAATGTGCTTTTTACCCTGTTGCTGGTTTCATGCACGTGCACGAATGGTGCATGCACCTACCCCAGTGTCCTCTTCCCAGCACTCATTAAATGTGACGTTGACGTGGTTTAACAGCCAAATTTTGTGCCAGCTCTTTTTTCTTGAGGCTTCAAAGCTTCCGAGGTAGATACAGGTCTAAAAGTTGCTTATTTCCTCACACCCGGTTTCTCCTAGAGCCTTAAATACCTCCTATTGAGAATTGAGCAGTAGTGAATACTGGGGTTTTCTTACTTGGATTTTTGTACTTTTGTGGGGATAGTGAGACAGAAGTAGAAGGAAACTTGTATTACTGTTGAAATTAGTGTATAGTGAGTTTTTGAAAAGTATTTTTTAAAAATGGTATCTAGAAGAAAGAATTTTTTAAAGATCTCTGAACTTTTAAAATGCTGTAGCTAAAGGCTAAGTATACCAATAAACTTAAACTACAGGTTAGTGTTGTTTAAACTAACCTATGCTGGAGCTACAGGAACCTGGCTCAGAAGGATCGATCTCCTTTGTATTAGTTGGTCTGTAGATCCTTAAGGAGAAAAGCTCTGGGTTGCCAAACCACAAAATGTAAGAAGTTATGCTGCTGTTGTTAATCTGTTTCTAGGATTCTGGTGGTAAAGTAGACACTATATTACCTTGTTGAAACATGCTTTGAGAACCATGTTTTAAAAATCGACGAGAGCAAGTCACATCTGTGTTGACACTCACTGCTACTGACTCCCCTGCCAGCCCTGGAATCAGGCTTCCATGTCCCTCCGTGTGGAGCCACCGAGGCTGAGTTGTAAAGCACTTTGACGGTCAGCACTGTGTGACAGTACTGGCTGTGATGCTGGGGTCCTGTCCTTGATCCCCTTCCCCACAATGAGCTTTGTTTGAAATTGTAATAAGTTATGAACTGCATGGTTTAGATGATCATAAATGTTTGATCAGCTGTCCCCTTTGAACAAAAATCGTATCCCCCTGATCTTTTTTTGACTCTTGCATCTTTGTAGTAATTGTATATTATGCCTGCTTTTTATATCAAGAATAAATAAATAATTAAGACAAACATTTTCATACTTTTCCTGTGAAATATTCCTGGAATGCTAAAATTTACCCCCAAAGTTTGCCTTCTCTAAAAGATGGGTTATACCCAAGTCATGTCGCAGGTTAAACTCGTGAATCTTCAGCCCTGCCACTTTGTGCAAGGAGAAATACAAAATATGGAATTTCAACCAGGAGTCTCCTCGGATTTGATGGTGGTGGTTTAGGGGCATGCACACCTAGAGTAAGTGGTGAGGAGGATGAAGGAAAGACGCTTGGTGCCTGCGCTGTCAAACGGTGCTGACAGGTGGTTTTCTAGAAAGCATTTCTTTGGTAATCAGTGGATTCTTTCCTAGGGTATTTAATGGTTATCTGATCTGGGACAGGTTACTCACAGAGCCTGAGAGCCTTCATCTGTAACCTGGAGATTGTTTCCTTACGGGGAGGTTGTAGGGTTACAGAGGAAAATTGTGTGGAGTACCTGGAAGAGCTCAAGTGTTTGTTCCCTCCCCAAAGGAAAGAAATGGGGGACTCTTCATCTAAGCATATTCTTAAAGGAATTGCTTTAATGATCAGTGAGTTACAGGCGTCCCTTTGCTGCTGGGTGATGGCACACTCCAGTGTTGGGTTCCATAGCACCTGGGGGATGCGGGGCTGCGGCCAAGTCCAGCCGGCTTCTTGTGCTCGGAGCATCCGAGCACTGTCACGTCGGTGCGGGCGGCCCCTCTCCCCTGGGCCAGGGTCTAGGCCCTCGAGTGCTCCCTATCTTTCCGCGCAGGCGCCACCGTGGCAGCCCTGCGCATCCAGCAGAGCGACGCCAGGGTAGACTGGACTTGCCCTCCCAGTTCCCGCCCCTCCCTACAATCCAGCGGGAAGCAGCAAAGAGAAGTCGCGCCTTCCGTCCAAAGCATCCCGGGTCCTGGTGCAGTGTGCGGGGTCACTGCTGCAGGCGGAGGGCGTGGCTGTGCGAAGCACAGGTTGTGACAGACACCCGGCCACAGGGCTTCGTGTGGCTTCTGCCCAAGAGTGGCGCTTGGGAGACTCGGAAGGCGAGGGCACAGCCCCAGGGCCTTTCTGGAAGCAAAGAGGCACAGGAGCGGGGACTTTTAGGACCCGAGGGCTCAATCAGTCCCCATTTGGAGAGCACTGGGCAGAGGTGGTGGCAGCTTCCTGAATGGGCAGTCTGCTGCCCTGGCCACAGGGGTCGGGGTGGCGATCACAGCTCCCTCCCAGAGCAACTGTTCAGTGAGGAGCTGGAAGTTTCTCCTTGGAAATGCTAAGGAGAATCTGCTTCCTCATCCTTCCGGTGGGCTGGGCTGGGCTGGGTGGGGCAGCCTGGGTGCGCAGCTGGACGGGGACTTGCTGGACGGAGACTTGCAGGTGCGGACGTGGGAGGGGAAGCCCGGACCTTAGAGTCTCGGAGGCGGGCTGGGCCTCAGAGGGCGGAACCATCCAGGCAGAGGGCGGGGGGTGAGGGCGGAGCCATCCGGAGGGCGGGGCGCAGACCGGGCTGGGTGGAACAGGACAAGGGCGGACCCCGACTGGGGCGGTGGCTGGCGGCAGGGGAAGGCGGAAAGACTGGAAGAATCCGGCGGTCCATTGCTGAGCTGCTCCCTGTCGCGCTGCGCCCTGGTCCGCAGAGCCCCACGCTCCCCGCGAGCTGGCGCCATGGCCCTGGGGCTGCTCGAGCTCTGCAACTGGAGCACGCTGGCGGTGTGCGCGGCGCTCAAGCTGCCGCAGATCTCCGCCCTGCTGGCGGCGCGTAGTGCGCGGGGCCTCAGCCTCCCGAGTTTGCTTCTGGAGCTGGCGGGGTAAGGGCCTTGGCGGCCGGGGTGCCCTTCCTCCCTCGCCTCTGACTTGCGGGAGTCCAGAGAGCCGCGGGCGTAATTAAGTAGGGACAGCGGGAGCGGGGCGGGACCTGGACCCCCTGACTGCGGGGAGGGCCCTTCCCGGGGCCACTCAGGGCCCCTTGTGTTTTGCTGCCCACCAACCGGTGTGGTCAGGCATCGACCGCACACGCCCACTTAGAGGAGGAAGCAAGACACCTTGTGAGTCATCGCTCCCCGTGAGTGGCAAAACCAACCGCCTGGCTCTGAGCCAGGCCGGCTTGTCCCTGGAGACTCTTATACAGTCACCTGTTGCTTAACGACATTTGGGTCAACAATGGACCGCCTATCCCACGGTGGTCCCATACAATTAAAATGGAGCTGAAATAGTTCTGTCGCCTAGTGGCCTCTTAGCCATGGTAATGCCATAGGGCCCCGCACCGCTCACGGGTGTGAGGTGATGCTGATGTGAGCAAACCTACTGCACTGCCTGCCAGTCGTGTAAAAGTACAGCACGTACAATCACAGCCGTGGGCCGCACCAGCTCGGCATGTCTCAGGGCACACACATCATAGTGCGCTCTCTGGTGTTCACAGGAGGACGGAGTGGCCCAAGGATGCGTTTCTCAGCGAACCCCTCTCCTCAAGAGGGCTTTGACTATCCACCCCCAAACTCACCCCCACCTTCACTCCCTGTCTTAGACCTCGGTTTCCTCACCTGTAAAATAAAGGGCTGGACTTTTCCCAGGACCCTGTAGCTTTTTAAAACTGCATGTTGTGGGGTGGGCTGGAGTGGAGAGAGCTCTTTGGAGGCAGTAAGTGGAGAAGGGGCGCTTGATTCCGTCTGTGAAAAGTGGGCGGAGACCAACAGAGGCTGCTCCTAGAGACGGTTCATCCCTCACAAATCCAGGGGTGAGGGCCCTGGCTCGGTATTTAAAGATCTAAATGCAAGTTCACAGTGGTAAAACTGGGTTGGGAACACTTGAGTTAGTGGAAAAACCTAGCGTATGAAACCCGGTGAGTGGTCAAGCCCCTTGTCCTTGGCTGGGCTGGGCCCTTCCCGCTTCTCTCCTGCCAGCCCAGCCCCCAGCCCAACGTATCTCCAGGATCTGACAGGCATTGCAGGCTGGAAAGGAGGGAGGCAGAGGAGACCTGGTGGTGGGTGGGATGAGGGGCCCAGGCCCTCAGGGGACCTGCCTGGGCTCCTGCCCAGTGAGAGGCTTTGTCTGGAAAAGCTTGGCTGCGGGGAGGATGTATGGCCCCTCACAGGTTTGCAAGTGGCCCTACCACATGAGACCCTGGGCTGAATGGCTGGGACTGAACAGTAGAGAGGGGCTCTGGAGGACGGGGACACCGGCTCAAAGTGGCCCTCATGTTTGGTCAGGTGGAGGGAGGCATGAGGAGGCAGAGGGCATGTGCTGGAGGGCAGAAGGCCAGGGAGAAGGGCCTCAGTCCCTGAGAGGGTCCCTGAGCAGGGGAAGATGAGGCTGGCCCCGGTGGCATGTAGGGGAGACTGACGTGCCTGTAGAGCCAGGAGCCTGCCCACACCCAGCCAGTCCTTCCCAAGATCCAAAGGGTGAGGGCTCAACCTTCACCCAGCCGGTTGCCTGTCTTACTTTATCCAACAGTGTACCTTCGCCAAACCCAGCCTTCTGGCAGTGGGATGCAGCTCCCCTGGACAGGTGGCTTGTCACAGGGTCCTGCAGGGGTCAGCTTGCACTTGGAGGCTGGAATCCTGCAGAGTGACACTAGGAGAGGACTAGCCACAGAGGGGACCCCCAGAGCTGGCCAGGGTGGGGGGTGCTTGGGGGTCAGGGAAGGGCCTGGGCAGACTGCTGGAGGAGCTGCTGCTGTCATTTTTGCTCTCACTGGAAGAGCTCTTCGGGGCAGCTTTGGGGGCAGGCAGCCAGGTTTGTCTCCTAACCCTGGTCAGTGCGCTCTCTGCAGGAATCATTTGTAAGTGACTCTCCTAAGGAACTTGACAGAGACTGTAGATTATACCCACAGCCCAGCCAGTACTGGATGCTCCAGAAATCGTGGCGTTTGTTAAATTAATGTTCCATCCTTTTCTCAGTCTCCCTCCCTGACTTCTCAGGTTTTGCCAGCCAGCCTGTACTCTTGGGTTCAGGTGTGCCCTCTCTCTCCCCAGGTTCCTGGTGTTTCTCCGATACCAGTGTCACTATGAGTACCCGCTGCTGACCTACCTGGAGTACCCCATCCTCATCGCACAAGGTAACCGAGCCCTCCGTGCCCAGTGTGGCCCTGGGCCCCCTCCTCCCTCTCACGGGGTCCTTCTCCCTCCAGATGTCATCCTCCTGCTCTGCGTGTTCCACTTCAACGGGAGCGTGTACCGGGTGGTACCCTACCTCGCCCTGTATCCTTCTGGCCTCAGGGAGTCAGGGATGGGCCCCGGGGTGCGGCCTGCTAACATCATGCATTATTCAGCAGGGCCCTTTACTGGGTACATGCCTTTTTGGTTCAACCCAAAAGAATCCACCTTGGCTGGTGTGGTTCAGTGGATTGAGTGCGGGCCTGTGAATCCAAGGGTTGCCGGTTCCATTCTCATTCAGGGCACATGCCGGGGTTGTAGGCTAGGTCCCCAGTAGGGGGCGCACAAGAGGCAACCCCTCATTGATGTTTCTCTCCCTCTCTTTCTTCTTCTCTTCCCCTCCCTCTAAAAATAAATAAGTAAAATCTTTAAAAAGAAAACAGTATACATTATTCAGCAGGGCCCTTTTACCAGATACGTGACTTTTGGGTTAAACTCAAAAGAATCCCAAATGCAAGACTCCATGTGAGCGAATGGGCAACCCAGAGATGCCCTCGTGCCGTCCCTGCTCAGTGGCCTCCCCTCTGAGACCTGGGCATCAGTGGGGACCGACAGGCCACGTGGGATGTAGGTCTGGACCTGGAATTCGAGTTTAACAGGGTGCCCCGGGTTTTCATCTGCTGAATCTGGCCACCCTATAAAAAAGACATCTCTGGGGTCTTAGTAGCTGCCACTGGTGGTCACCTTTCAGAAACTGTGTCAGGAACGAATGGAATGAGGTGCAATGGCAAAGTATTGGACAAAAAATACCACAAAAGTTAGTTTAAAAAATTAAATTAGAAACTTTTTAAAACCAAATCTCATCCACCTAGCCCCGGCTGCCTTTCTGGTGTTGACCTGCTTGCTGGTAGTTAGTCTACTGACTCTCAGCACAGAATACTGTCTATTCCAGTCCCTTCATTTAAATAATGTCCTTAATTATAATTGCAGCCACCTGTTGGGTCCCTGCAAGTGAGCCCCAAGGCACCGAGTAGGAAGACAGGGCAAGGAGTGTTAAGTCCATTTTGCAGATAAGCAAACCAAGGTCTAGAGAGAAAAGAAATTGCCCAAGGTCCCAGCAGAGGTCGTGGGCAGCCCCTCACTGCCTGGCCACTTCCACACTTGTGTCCACTGCAGCTTCTGGCCGGGTTGTGTGCGCCTCAGCATCACTGAGCCGGGTGAAAATCAGACATCCCTCCTCCCGCGCGCCAGCTCCTCGGTCCTCACTGCAGCACTTTCACGCCTGAGTTGGTGAAAAGGGGGAAATCGGTACAGGGTTTCACGGGACACCGTTTTGCAGGAGATGCCTACTTTATAAGGTCCGTCTCTGTTGTCAGCGCTTAACTTGTGACATGGCGTGGGTGACTTCCTTGCAGTTGGGGATGAAGCCAGAGATTAAAATCATCTGGGTTGTTCCCACCCCCAGGATCATTGCGTGATCCCAGAGTTCTCTGTACTTTTCTTCCCTGATCCGCTTCTGGTCCTTTGGACTCCTAGCGCTCGTGCATGTGACAGTGGTGTTGTCTTTTCTGACTCTGACACGTTCCTGCAGGGCCGCCCCCCATTGCACACTTGGCTTTCTAGGTGGAGCCCCCTGGGCACTGGGCGCAGGCCGGCGGAGCCGCCAGCCCAGCCACTTCCTTAACACTCGGTAAGATTCGTGGCATCGTGGTTCGTCCTCACTCTGCAGAAGTGGATCATAGACCTGGCCATGGTGAGTCCCGGCCGTGAAATAGCAGTCTGTCACTCTGTCCCCTCCCTGCCGTCCGCCCTGCAAAGAACTCCGTAGATCCAATGTTCGACCTGCTCGGTTTGCAGCTGTGCCAAAGGACCGTGGGCAGAAAGCACAGTGCTCTCCGAACAGTAAAGACGTCCTTCTTACTTCAGTGCACGGAAGGTCTTTTTACTTCCGTTTTTGGGGTCTGGAGAACTAGACTGGGGCGGTAGCTCGCAGCACTAGAATGAGGAACTGAGTATAAGATAAAGAGCTTCCTGTCTGGATAATAATTACATATGGCCACATACTCATTATTTTGCTAGATTTGTTCTCCCCCTCCCCCAACTTCCATCCTCTTTGGAAGAGGGTGTGCCCTGTCCTTTTTTTCCTTCCTGGTTAAGGGCCAAAATCCCCATACTGTGAGAACAGGACTCTGATGGTGGGGTCAGGAAGCATTTCGTCATAGACCTCTCCCAGGTGGCAGAAGCGAGCACTTCCTCCCAGCAGGAAGAGGTGGGAGAGAGCTGCCTGGTGGTCAGGAGTCACTGCCCACCACACCCAGCCCGTGAATTTCTCTCCCAACATCTGGTCCTGTTCTTGGAAGGTGAACTTCACTGTGTGAGGTTTCAACCTAGCAACACAGCAAATAAGTAAGGACGCAATAATTAATAATGAATAATTTTTTAGTATAATTGTGTCCCAAATATAATACAGGACATACTTATGTTAAAAAATCATTTGTTGTTGACCTGAGATTCAAATTTAACTGGGTGCCCAGTAGTTTTATTTGTTAAGTCTGGCCACCCTCCAAAAAAGTCTTCCAGGGTCTCTGGAGCTGCTACTGCAGGCCGTGTGGGTGTGGCTCAGGTTTTCTGGGCTGATACAGACCGGGCAGGACTGGGTCTAGAGGTCAAAGGCCGCAGGGTTTTTTTTCGTTTCTTCTGTGCCCTGAGTTCTCAGTGAATGAACCTGGAGCCCTAATAGTTCATAAAGTAGTTTCCTTTTCCCCTCGTTGTGGTCCCCACTGGCTTCCTGGCACCTACTCTGGAGCGGGCACTGGGGCGCTGGGGACAAGATGCTGGCTGGAGGGTTGAGGAGCCACATTGAGGAGGAGAAAGAGCCAGGAAGTCAGAGCTGACGCAGTGACTTTAAGAGCCTGTCAGCTCAAAGCAGCATGGCCTCCCCGGGTCCCAAAGCACAACACCGATACAGTCGCATTGGACTTTCTCTGATGGGCAGGTTGGGGTGGATGTGCCTTGTGGCCAGGCGTGATTCCTTTCCTGCTCCTGTCTGCACACGCGCTCCAGGCCCCGGTTTCTCACCAGGGGTGGAGTTGGCGGGTTCCACACCAATGTCTCACCACGG